>CAJDSM010025232.1:14608-28926 GCA_903981925.1 Ostrea lurida | reverse complement strand
ATTTTCATCCTGTTGATACAAACCCTGCGCAAACACATATTCACCTCTTCGTGTATAACATTGTTGAATCTAGAAAGGGTTTTGGTTACAACCTTTTTAGAAAGGTTTTTTTTACTTTTCGGTATACAAGTCATATCTTACTTGCAAAAAGGAGGCGCAGCACAGGCACAAGCTTAGGGTTTACTTCTCTCCTTTTGAATATTGTTTTCCGGATTACAAACTGCTTGTTGTAAATCTGACAACAAAATACCTTCACTGTTACACACTTCTCAAAATACATCACGTTAAATATTTAGACTCGCGCCGCACACATGACACAATAATATATTACGCGCACTTCCTTTCTGACGTTGTTGAGAGTATCCACGGTAATTAATGCTCTCTTCTTGTCCCTGTAAAGTTTACGTAATGCATGAATAAATTAGACTCCACTAACAATTTATTGGGGTTTTTTTTTCAAAAACACTACGACAGTTTTTTCATAACTATAAAAACACTTTTTTAGCAAGCTAACTTTTCTATCCACGTGTACGGTCACGTGCTACCCTCGCGTCACGCGCTCAGATTTCTAGACACCACATCACGCCTCTGCTGTCTTTTGTCCAACCATGACAGGAAGGTCTGATTAATCTTCCGGGAAGGTCGGATGAAATATGTACACTTGCGCATGTACAAGCTACTTTTCCTCATTGCATCCCATATGGATATTGCTTAGTTTACGATTTTCTGCATAATCCTCATGGCCCAACCAAAAAAAATTCATGTGGCAAGTTTGGTATAATAAACATCTTAGGTTTGGACACGGCAATGACGGGCAGGACTCGAAATCAGATACTCCAGAACACAACCCGGGTGGCGAAGGGAATGCTCTACCACTGAGCTACCATGAACCTTTGCAGGTTCTTTTAATCAATTACATATCTTTTGCAATCCATTTGTTCTTCATAGAAATACATGATTTTTGAAATTCGTAATTTTTGCAAATGTCGTGGGACAATATCATCCTAAACTTTTTTTTCCAACTGCTCGATATTCGCGCACTTACTATTCTTCTTCCATGTAATTCTTCAGAACAAATCCCAACTAATTAGTAGCTTGCATGAATTCAACACGCTATGATGCATATATTAAGTGATATTTAAGCTATTATCAAAGTAAACACAACGGAAAAAACCAATTTGGTCAATAGACAGGCAATCTCCTTCCTGTAATAATCGTTTTCCTGTTCTTGTCATATGCATTATTTGGTAAACTATCTGTTTCTCTTCTTGAGGGCTGGGTTTCATTTGTTTCAGTGTTTGTTCTGTACGCTTTGTTTCACTTCAGGATAGCATATCAACGCTTGCACACGCACACGGCAATCTCATCATTTGCAGAAAACTTTCTAAAGAAGTCCCTTCTGATAATAGAGTTAACGATGGAGATACTTCGTCTGTTCTGTTGTAAACATGAACCACGAGAATTCCAAACGGAACAGACAATGTTAACAGAGAACAAGATATAGCCAGGTACATACATGAAAAGAAAAATTCAGTCTAGCCAGGGGATGGTGAATATTACAAGTATGATAAAAAGAAACATACCATAAAATGATCACTGTTTAACGATACAGACTGATGAATGGATGTTGCAATGATCCTTACTCAGAAAAACAGATTTGAGAACTGGACGTGCTCGGTATGTGTTCCCGTATTGACTGTCAGGAAACAACAACCCACCACCCAACCACACAAAAACAAAAAACAAAAAAAAAAAAAAAAAAAAAAAAAAAAAAAATCTTCCCGGCTCTGCCCGCCCGGTCCGTGCCGTCTCCGTTTTGTCTCCGCTTCCGCTCCCGTTTCCCCCCCCGTGGGCTCCGTCGCCCCCTTCCCCCCCTGGGCCTCTTGTCTTTCCCCCCTGCCCCAGCGTGCGTCTTTTCGCCCCCGTTCACACATTACTAACGACGAGACATACAGGATACATATACAGACCTTAGGATAGACACGTTGTCTCTCCGTTATAGCCGCGCCCACGCTGGCTCCTCCTCTCCCCTCTAGATATCTCCACGATACAGACACAGACCCATAATATACACAAGCATATATAGCATATTGGCCTGGCGGGTGCTCTCGCCTGCGTCTCCCCCGCTGTTGTCCCATATATAGACATCTTCCCTGTTCTGTTTCTCCCGCCGGCTCGTCCAGTAACATAGTACACTCACAGAGACACATATACCATCACACCGGAGTGGCGTCCGTTGCCCGTCCCCTCTGGGCCCTTCGCCTGCACTCTCCCTGTTTGCTCCCTGCCCCCTCATATACTCATCGCACAGACATGAGCAGCACACCACCCGTCTCTCGCCTCCTTTACTTCTCCCTCCACTCCTCTGCGCCTTCTTGGCCCTCCCTCTCGGTGCTCCTCCCTCCGTTCGCTGTGGCTTCCGTTTTTCTCTAGACATACTACACACGATATTGTGCTTTTGTTCCCTCTCGCTTTCCCCTTCCCTGCTGTTTTTCCCGCCCGCCCCGTCTTCCTCCCTCTCTTTTGCTTTATCCTTTTTTGGTTTTTGTTTTGGAGCGTCGGTTGGTCTCTGTTTGCTTTTGCTTTGCCTCCGGACCTAGAAGTCCTCGGCTCGCCCCCGTGGGGCCTCCCCCTCTGTGCGCTTTTTTTTTTTTTTTCTTTTTTTTTTTATGAGATACACTACATATATATACCGTTCCGCTTCCCCGTCCGCCTCCCCCTGCGTTTTTGGTGCCCCGCCTCTCTTTTTCCCTCCCCACCTGCTGCCGGGCCCGTTTTTCTGCGGCCTTGCTTATTCTATTATCACTGCATAGATACCGTGCAGCCCTCGCCCTTGCACCTCCCGCTTGCCTCTCCTTCGGGGGCCCCTTCCGGTCGCCCGCTTTCGTGCCCCGGCTCCCCGCTCCCCCCACTGCCCTGTGGTCGCTCCTTTCCGCGGGCTGCCCTTCCTTCTCCCCCTTCTGTCCCCTCACAAAAAAAACCCCCACACCCCACCAACACACCCATCCCCACACACTAAACACAACAACACACACACACACCACACACCACACACAACACCCACAACAACCAAAAACAACCCCCCCCAAAACACACAAACACAACAAACACCACACACCCCCCCCACACACAACCCCAACACACACACACCCCACCCAACCACCCCACACACAACCACCCACACAACACACAACACACAACAAAACCACCAACCACACCCGAACACACCAACACACACACCCACCCAACCCCCCACACAACAACACCACCCCCCCACACACACACATACCACACCCCCAACACCCTCCCCCCACAAAACAACACACCCCCACACACCCCCCACAACACACCCACCCCCAAACACCACCCCCAAACACACCACCCCAACCTCCCTTCTGTAGTCCCCCGTGCCTTCCGTTCCTTTTCTCTTTTCCCCCTGCCTACCTTCACTTTCTCCCCGCCTGCCCCTTGGCCTTTCCCCGTTGTATACATTTACCCCCCCGCCCCTCGGCCCCCGTGTTCTTTTCCCCGTGTGCCTTGCCCCCGCTGTTTTTTCCGCGTGCCCCTCCTCCCGTCCCCGGCCTCTTTGCCGGCCTCTCTCTGCTCTGCCTCGGCTCGCTTTCCGTTTCCTTCCCTTGTTTAGATATAGATATTATATATTTATATACACATATCTACACTCCCCCTTCCTCCCTTTCCTTGGCGGTTTTGCTTGCTCCGTCTCTCCCCTCCCTCCCTAGCTCCATAGATACATAGCCCACTATATCCACACACCAATGCCGTCCCTCTGTTGTCCTTTTTTTTCCCCTTCCTGTGTCTTCTGTCTGTTCTGCTCCTCTGTCTTGTTTTGGCTCTGCCTTCGCCCTCCTTCTTATTACCCTGTCTTCTCTCTCTCGCCGACTTCTGTCCTCCCTGTCGCTTCCTCCAGTCCCCCCCGCCCCCGCTGGCGCCTTTTTCGCTTCGTCGGTTTGTCTTTTCCCGGTCCCCGTGCTTTCTGTTCTTTTTCCACGACTATACACGCACCATATAACAGCACTCATACACATAACACATCACACACACATATACAACATAATCCTTTTGTGGTTTTCTGGCCTTTCTTTCCCGATGCCTGGCCCCTTTTTTTCCTCTCTCTCTCTTCTCTTTTCCGGCCCCGCTCGCGTGCTCTGCCTTCCCTCTTCCGCCTGCCCCCCTTGGTCTCCTCTGTTTCGTCTTGCCCGCCCGCGCCTTCCCCGCTCGGCCCGCCCTTCCTGCCTGCTCTCTACACACACATTAATATCACATGACACCTTTCGCCCCTCACTAACAATCATTTTTGTTTGCCTCTTGCGTCGTCCCCCCTCTTTGTTTCCTCCCCCTTCCCCATCACGATCACTTCTGTTCTGTTTGCCCCGCTCTCCCGCTTTTCTCTCTTCTTCCCCCTCTCTCTTCTCCCCGTGCTCCGCAAGGCCTCAACTACTGCTTCTCGTTCTCTTGCCCCCCCCTGTTCCTGCCCGACCTCCTGGCCCCCTTCCGGTTGTGCCATGAAGACGCCTACGACGATAGCACCCTCCCCCCGTTGCTTCTGCTCGCCCATAATATGACGCCTCTCTTCGGTCTTTCCGGTCCCTCGCCGCTAGTGCTGCCGTGGCCCGGCCTTTGTCTTTCCTCCCCTGCTTTCTTTCCTCCGCCCCTGCTTCTCTTTTGCCTGCCCCGTTTTAAGCCCCGGTTCCCCCTCGGGCCCTGTGTGCCTTTTTGCTTCGTAATTCTTCCCTCTTTCCCTCTTGTACCCGCTCCCTCTGTCCCTCTCTTTTTCCCCCCTACCTTCCTTCTCCCCCGATTTTTCTTTCCCCTGTGCCTCCCTCTCCGTTTCCCATTGCTCCGCCCCGGCCCCTGTTGTGCCTGGCAGATCTCGTCTCTTGTGCGCTGCGCCCCCCGGTTGTGCTGCGCCTCGCCGTTTTGGGCTGCCCCCCCTGCGCCCCCCCGCCCCCTGGGCCCTTGCCCGCCTGCCCTGCTTCTTCTTTCGCCCGGCTTTTCCTTCTCCTTCCCTCCTTTTCCCTTCCCTTGGCCCCCTTGGTTTTGTTCTGCACCGCCTGCCCTCTTCTCTTCCCCGCTTTACTTCCCCCCATGCCCTTCTCCTGCCCTCTCCTGGCCGTGGCGTCGGCCTGCTTTTGCCCCCCCCCCGGGGGGGTGGCCCCTTCTCCCTTCGTGCCCCGACCGCCCCCCCCCCGGTCCTTCGCCCCCTGGCAAGTGCCGGGGGGGGGGGGGGGCCCCCTTCCCCCCTCCCCGCCACCCGGGGGGGGGGGGGCCCCTTCCCCCTTCTGTAGACACAGACAACATATAACAACACCGTCCTAGATAGACACTAGCAGACATACAGAGGGATAGAAGGAGATATACATATCATCATCACATACATAGAAGACGCGGGGGGGGCGCCCCTTTCTCCCTCCTTGCCCGTGCGTCTGTGTGTGTGTGGGGGGGGGGCCCCCTTCTCCCCCTCCCTGCTCCAGGGGGGGGGGGGGCCCCCTTCTGCTTTCTGCCGCCCCCGTTTCCTTGACCCCGTCGCCCCCCCCTACTTTTGCCCGGGGGGGGGCTCCCGCTCTTTTTTTTCCGCCTGTTTTTGGTTTCCCGTTTCTCTTGCGCCCCTCCACCTAGCACAGATACACAGATATACATACTCATATTTCTTGTTGCTTTCTTTCCCTGTCTCCCTCGTTTCCCCCCTCCCTTTTCTCCCCCACCCCCCTCCGGCTCCTCCGCCTGTTTTCCCCCTTCTCCCCTCGCTCCATGTCTTTGCCTTTTTCCTTCCGTTCCCCTGCTCCTCGACCTAGTGCTCCCCCCCCTGTTTCTCCTCACTTTTTCTCCCCCCGCCACCCCTTTGGGGGGGGGGGGGGTCTCTCGGATCCTCTGTCCGTAGTGGGAAAATCTGTGCCGCTTCGGTCCGCGGCCCTCCCTCTTTGTTCCTTTGCGGTCGGCCTCCCTCTTTGGCCTCTGGGTTGTATCCCTCTGCGCCGCTGTGTCCTGTCTATTCCCCTCTGTCGTGACCTTGCCTTTGCCCTCTCCGCTCCCCTTCTCCGTTTTTCCCCCCACACATATCCGAGTACTAGAGGCACATACCATATAATATATAGATACTATATAGACACACTAAGAGACACATACACATAGTCTTTTGGCCTCTGGCTGCCTCCTCCTGAGCTGCAGATGTCCTGTCCTCTGTCTGTCTGTCTGTTTGTCCGTCTGGCCTGTGTACACATATCCATAGATCAAAATAAAGAGACTAGCACTATATTATAGATATAACATATATAGCACAGATACAATGCATACCACCCATCTCTACAGACATCTAGAGGAATGTACATCATCATCATTCTCTCTCTCTCTCTCTCTCTCTCTCTCTCTCTCATCATACATACATAAAGCGCGGCTGTCCTTGCCTCTCTTCATGCCCTCTATGTGCCCTTTGCATCATCATAGACACATGACATATATAATGACATACATCAGAGATCATCCAGATATATAATCCTACCCTGGCTTCTCTTGTGGCCTCTTCGTGTCAATACACACCATAGCAACGAGCTGCTCCTCTCTTCACCATATACACATAGCACTACTAGAATACATACTAAGCCCTTGCTCTCCCGTCCCCTTCCTCGGTTTTTCGGTCCCCTGCGTCCCTCGTGCCCTCTTGCCCTTGGTTTTGTCCGTCGCCGTGCGTCGTCCGTTCCCCCCTTGCCCCTTTTTCTTCTTCTTGCTCCCCCACGTCCCTTCTTTTCCCCTTTGGTCTGCCGGCTCTTTGGGCCCCGGGGCCCCCTCCCTTAGATCACTTTCCGGTCTCTTGCCCTGGGGCCTTGGGGCGGGCCCCCCGTGCCCCCCTTCCCCTTTTTCCCCCCTTCTTCTTCTTTCCCACGTCCCTGTTTGCGCGCCCCCCCCTGCCTCGTGCTGTCGCGGGCCGGACGGCTTCCCCCTTGTCCTTTGGTGCTCCCGGGGGTCGGGCTCTGCCTGGGGGGCACAGACTATGATCCATAGATAGTATACATTTGTCCCCCTTTGCCCCGCCTTTTTTCCCTGCTCTTGCTCTTCTGTGCCCGTCCCTGCCTCTTCAGCCTGGCGGGGCGCCTTTTCTCCTATTCCCCCCCTGCCCCCGTTGGGGGGGGGCGGGGTTCCTGGCCTCCGCTTGTTGTCCTCCGTCGCTGTCGGCGACTGGTTTCACGACTATAATATACGATAGTATACAGACATTATCCCCTCGCGTCCCTCTCCTGCCTCTGGTCCCCCTGGCTCTTCTCCCCCCCCCGCCGGCGGGCGGCCGGCCCGCGACAGCAGACATCATAGAGGATACGCCACTCTGCCTGCTATGGTGCCTCTTAGGTGGCCCGGCTCCCCATCACCGTCTGGCCCCCTTCTGCTCCGCCGGCTGGCCCGCCCCTCTGCTTCCGTACCCCTCCCTCCCCCACCTTGTTTGCCGGGGGGTCTCGCTTCCTAGCTACAAACAGAAGATCCCCTCTCCTTCTCCTCTTCCTTTCCTTTCCCCTTCTCTCCCTCGCCTGGCCCCCGCTGCTTTTCCCCTGTTTTTACCCCTCCCCCTCTCTCCCCGCTTGCCCCCGGTCCGCGCCCCTCCCGGGCTCCCCACCCCTTCCTTTGGTCCGGCTTCTTGCTCCCCTCCTCTGCCTTTGGTTTCTCTCCCCCACAGATAACAGAGATATGATACACAGACACAGCACGACATATATATATGCCCCTGTGGTCACTTTGGCCCTTTTTGCAATCGCCCCCCGGCCCGGGGTGCCCAGCAGACAACATAGACATATTCCCTTTCTGTGCCCTTGTCCCCCCGCTGCTTCTCCCTTGCCCCCGCCTTGGCCTGTTTGGTTCTCCCCGCACGACAGATATCCATGATATCCATTGTTCCCGGCCCGCACACGAGGACGGCCGCCCCCCCCTTGCCCTCGGTCCCTGCGTCCTCCGGTGCCCTCCCCCTCTCCGTTTGCTCTTGCGCGCCCGGGTCCGGTTTCTCCAGCGTCCTGCCTGTCCGCTCGTGCTCCCCTCCTTCCTGTGCTCCACCTCCTCTAGCCCCCTCTCTCCCTGTACAGCACACATAGATAACTTGCGCTCCCACGTCCCGGTCCTCTGACTACCCAACGAAAGATCACATCATAGAGATATACACTAGCATACTACAGCATACAACATCTCTACTACAATCTCTCTCTTCAAATACATACATCTCCTCTCTCTCTAACATCTCATCTCTCCCCCTCTGCTCGCTCTGGTCTGCTCCGTCCCCGCCCCCGCCGTCCCTGGCCTGCCGCCTTCACCCTGCCGCCGGCCCCCCCGCCCGGCCAGCCCGCGTCTGCCCCCTCCTCAAAGCCTGCGCTGCCTCCCTCTGCCCCTCCCGGCTGCATACAGAGACACACAGACACCCACCGCCGTTCTGGCCCCGCCCGCCTTTGTGTTGCCCCCCCTCTCCTTTTGCTCTGGGTCCCGGTCCCCCGTCCTCCCCTTCTGCCAATCTCCCTGCCCAACCAAATCACAAGTTCTCGAAATAGACATACACACAACCCCTCTGCCCCTCTGGTCTGGCTCCCTCCGCCCCGCCGTTCTGGCCGGCCCGCACATAGCAGACAGACACGGACGACGATAGCTATCTACATCAATACACCCACCCCCCCCGTGTTTGCGGGGGGTCTCCCCGTTCTGCTCCCGCCCGTGGGGGTTTCTCCCTCTTCCTCTTCTCCTGGTCCCGGCCTCCCCTGCCCCGTCCTGTCGCTCGGTTCGACCTGTTTTCCCCCTGGGCGGTCGGCGCCGGCGGGGGGGGGGGGTCCTCAACACACGCTCGCTCTTAGATACTCCGAAACTGTCTCCCGTTGTCCCCAGCATACACACACCACTCCTCTCTCTCCCTTCCTTGCGTATGTAATTGTCTCCCGCGCCCCTTGCCACCCACCCCTCCTTAGGCCCCCCCCTCTCTTTCTCCCCTCTTAATCCCCGTCTGTTTTTGCCGCCTTTTTGTCCCAGTCAATTTTTTCCTGGCCTCCGCAGACCGTTTGCCCCCCCCCTTTCTCCGTGCTTTTTCCGCTTTTGCCCCCCCCCACCCCCCCCCCCCCCCTCCGCCCTTTCATGCTTTTCGCCGTTTGCGCCCCCCTCTTCTCCTTGCTTTCTCGCCGTCCCCCCACAAACAAACCCTTGCTTCTCTTCCGTGTTCCACATAGACATATATATATATATATACACTATACTATATAGCATATAGATTCACATCACATATAAATATGCAGTTATAGCACACCCCCCCTTTTTTCTGTGCTTTTTTTTTCCGTTTGCCCCCCAAAAAAAAAAGCATCCAAAAAAAAAAAAAACCCCCCCCCTTTCAGTGTTCGCCTTCCCTTTTTTTTCTTGCTTGTCCCTTCCTTTCGCCGTTTGCCCCCCCCCCTTTTTTTTTCCCCCTCGTCTCCGCCTGCCTGTAGCTTGCCTCGCTCCCTGCTGTGTTTGCTTCCCGCTTGTCCGCCTCGTTCCTTCTGTGCCTCCCCCCCTCGTGTTTCCCCTTTCCTGCCCCTGCGTTCTCTGCGCCGGGCCCCTCTTGCTCCATCCTCCGTCCTTCCTTCGTTCCTGTCCCCTTTGGCGTTTTTTTTTCGCCGGTTTTTTTCCTCCCCCCCTTCTTTCTCCTCCCCCCGGTTTTCTCCTGCCCCGCCCGCTCTCCTGCCGCCCTTTTTTTTCGGCTCCTGGTCCGCTTCTCTTTTTCGTCCCCTTGGCCCGCCCCTTTTTGTTCACTGCCGGCTGGGTTTCCCCCGCCTTTTCCCGCTTGTCGTGGCCTCTGGTCCGCTTTCGCCTCCTCCTCCCCTGCCCCCTTTCCTCGGTTGCCCCTGGGGCCCCTTGTGCCGGCCCCTCTCCGCCGTTCTGTTGCCCTCCCTCCTTTGGTCCGGCCGCCCCCTTCTTGGCCCCTGCCTCCCTGTCCGATTGCCGCCCTCCTCCTCTCCGGCTCCACTTTTCTTCTCCTCGCCCCGTGGTTTGTCGTTTTCCCCTGTTCTTCCTGCCCCCGGCCGTCGTTCTCCTGCTTTTCTTTGCCTCCCTTTGGTTGTGACCGCGCCCGCTCCGCGGCCTGTGCTCGTCTCCTTGGCTCCTCGCTCTTGTTTTACGCCGCTCTCCCGCTTGCCGCTCTTTTCCCCTCCCCTTCCTGTCCTTCTGTGCCGTTTTCTTTCCCCCCCTCTTTTGTCCCTCCGCACCCTGCCCCCCCCCTCTCTGCTTTTTTCGCCTCCTTCGCCCTTTTCTCTTCCTGCCTGCTCTTTTCTTTTCTCGCTTTCCGTTCGCTTTTCTTTTGCCCTCCTCCCCCCCTCTGCTCTCCCTGTTTTTGCTGCGCCTCGGCCGTCCTCTCCCTCGCTCTCGGTGCGCGGGCCCCCGGCCTCTCTCTCTCGTACCCCCGGTCCCGTCCTGCGTGCCCTCCTTCCCTCCCCCCCCCCCCTGCCTGCCTTTTTTTCGTCTTCTCTTTCCGTCCCGCTTTCTTTCCGTGCTTTCCTCCGCCTCCTTGTCCTTGCCCGCCCCCCGCCGCCTGCCTTCGCCCTCTTGGGTTCTTGGTTCCTTCTTGTCCGCTCCTTGTCTTTCACAGCCTGTCGCCGATCGCCTACGATCCCTGTACTAGCATTCTTTTCTCCTTCCGCGCCCCCACCCGCCTCCGGCGCTCCCTCCCTCGGCCCCCCGGCCTTTCCCCCTGACCCCTGCTGTGCCGTCTTTGGTCCCTTGTGCAAGCCTGGCGCTTTTCTGCTTTGCTCGCCCGGCTCACGCCCCCCCTCCCCGTGCCCCTTTCTTCCTTTGGGGTCTTCGCCTTCCCCCCCCCCCCCATTCCTGTCCCGTGCCCGGCCTCCCTCTGCTGCCGCTCTCTTGCGGCCCTCGTTCCTGGTTCCGCGGTCTTTCTTTTCCCTCTGCCCCTACCCTCTTTGTCCCTTCCCTGTGCCCTCCCTTTTGCTATTTTCCTGGTGTGCCCTCCCCTGTGCCCCTTCCCCGTTTCCTTAGCTGGCTTCCCTTTCGTCTTTCCTTGTTGCCCCTTCCGTCCTTTCCGTCCTTGGTTTCCTCGCCGTGCGCTTTTTCCCGCCTGTTTCTTGCCTTCCTGGTCTCCTCTTGCGTCGGCTCCCCCCTGTCCTTGTTTTTCGTTCGCTGTTCGGCCTGTTTCACCTCCCTCTTTTTTCTCCCGTCCTGTTCCCCCTCCTTCTCTTCCGCTCTGGCTTTCCCTTGCGCTTGCTTCCCGTCCCCTTCTTGTGCCCCTTCCCGCCCTTCCGCCTCCCCCCTTTCCGTTCCTCGGTTTTCCTGCCCCCGCGCTGCTTTTCCCGCCCCCGCTTTGTTCTGTCCTCCTCTTCCCTTTTCCCCGGCTGCCCCCCCCCCCGCCCCCCCCCCCCGCCCCGCCTGTGTCGTCCCCCCCTTGTTGCTCTCCCGCCCCTTCCTGCTTCCCCCGCCCCCTCCCCCCGCGCCCCCCTTACTCCCCACCCCCCCACCCTGCTCCCTCCCCCTCTCTGTCGCCTCGGTGCTTGCTTCCCCCCCTCCGTTTCTGTGGCCCGCTCTCGGGCCGCCCCATCCCCATCGTGTCCTTCTCTCCCCCCTTCCTCCTCCGCCCTTCGTGTCGTCGCCTCTCTTTCTTTCCCTCCTGCGCCTCTCTTGCTGGGCTCCTTCCCCCTGCTTTCTCTCGCCGTGTTTTTTCTCCCTCTTCTCGTGTCCCGCTTTGTTCCGTGCTCCCGCTGCTCTTTGTCCTTGCGCCTTTCTCGCGCTGGTCCTGTCCCGCTGTCCTCCCCGTGTGTCTCGTTTCCTGTGCCGTGCCCTTACCGTCTCTCCTCTGGCTCCCCCGCCCTGTCCTCTCCCTTTACCCCCCGCGGGTTCTTCCGGGCGCGCTCCCCTCCCCTTCTCCAGCAGCCTGCTGTAGCTCTGTTGCCTTCCGTGGCGCCGGTCGCGTGGGCGGCTTCGATCCGCTGGGGGCTCGTCCCCCGGCGCGCCCCTTCCCCGAGGCGGCCTCCTCTGCCTCTTTCGCATTTCCCTTTGTGGCTGCCCGACGCCCCGTGGTTTCCTGTTTTCCCTCCCCTTTCCCCGTGGTTTTCCTGGTTTCCTTCTCCCTGGTTTGTTTCCCCTGGCTCTGGCCTCTGGAGCCCCCCCTGGCTCTTCCCTGCCCGTTCTTTTGTCCTCTGCTGTCTCCCTGCCGTCATCGCGGCCCCCCTCCGCGCCCGTCCTCTCCCTCTGTTTTCTGAGTCAGGCTCCTTGCCAATCCATTCCTCAGTCTGTATCGTTTAAACGATGATCATTTTATGGTTATTTTTTCTTTTTATCGATATTTTGTAATATTCACCATCCTCCTGGCTATACTGAATTTTTTCAGGTAGTACCTGGCTATTACTTGATCTCTGGTACATTGTCTGTTCCGTTTGAATTCTTCGTGTCATTGTTTCAACAGAACAGACGCAAGTATCTCCATTCGTTAACTCTATATCAAGAACTTCTTATGAAATTTTTTCTGCAAAGGAGAACCTGTCGTGTTGTCAAGTAACATCCTGAAAGTGAACCAAAGGTACAGACACACTGAAACAAATGAAACCCGCCTCAAGAAAGAGAACAGATTAGTTTACCAAATAATGATATGACAATGAACAGGAAAACGATTTACAGGAAAGAGATTGCCTGTCTATTGGGAATTGTTTTTTCGTTGTGTTTACTTTGATAATAGCTATCATATCACTTATAATTTTGATGATCGATAGGTGGATATGGCCAACTACTGTAATTATTTGGGATTTGTCTGAAGAATTACATTGAGAAAAAATTTAAACCGAATATTTCGAGCAGTGTGGAAAAAATTTTAGGATGATTGTCCCACGTACATTTTGCAAATTACGAATTTCAACATCATGTATTTCTATGAAGAACAAATGGATTGCAAAAGATATGTAATCTGATTAAAAGGAACTGCAAAAGGTCATGTAGTCAGTGGTAGAGCATTCCCTTCGCACACGGGAAGGTCTGAGTTCGAGTTCCTGCCCGTGCTATTCGTGCGATAGACCTAAGATGATTGTGTATTATACAAACTGCAATGAATTTGTTTTTTGGCTTGGGCCATGAGGATTATGCAGAAAATGTAAACTAAGCAATATCATATGGGATGCAATGAGGAAAAGTTAGCTTACATGGCGCAAGTGTCATATTCATCGGATCCCGGAGATTAATCAGCCTTCCTGTCAATGTTTTAACAAAAACACAGAAGCTTGATGTTCATAAATCCGACCTACCAGGGTAGCACGTGACCGTACACGTGGATAGAAAAGTAGCTTGCTAAAAAGTGTTTTGTATAGTTTATGAAAACTGTCCGTAGTGTTTTTGAAAAAAACCCATAATGTTATGGAGTCTAATTTATTCATGCATTACGTAGATTTACATGAACAAATAACATAATTACCTGGATACTCAACAACTGCAGAAGGGAAGTGCGCTGTAATATAATTATTGTTCATTGCGCAGAGCGTTGAAATGGAAAACGATATTTATATTTGGAACATTAATATTTTGTGGTCAGATTTACAACAAGCAGTTTGTAGATCCGGAAAAACATATCAAAAGGAGAGAAGTAACCTAAGTTGTGCCTTTCTCCTCTCTGCAAAAAATGGACTTGTATTACCCGAAAAAGTAAAACCTTTCTAAAAGGTTTGAACCAAACCTTCTAGATTCAACAATGTTATACACGAAGAGTTGAGAATATTTGTGCCAGTTTTGTATCACAGATGAAAATTAAGTTAATATGTATTTGTCCGACCCAATTGCTTCCTAGCTGGTTGAAAGTCTAGGCAAAACATCATTTTCACGCATAAATACTCTGAAGTTGATTATAAATGGCAATGCTGGTTGTTTGGTGTGTGGTTTCTTTTACTCCCTCGAATTGTTTTACTCATAGGTTGAGTCAGTTGTTGGTGAAGTACCACCAAGTATATACCTATGCTTATGCCCCTCTGTTTTAATACCCATGGACACGAAATTGCGTTTCTTTGTTCGCTGATTGTTTCTATATTCTCATGACGCAGATACTATTTAGAAACCTCTACGCTAAGCGGTAAAAAATCTTTAGCTGTGCCTTTAACTCGAAAATAGATCTGTCCATCTTCGTGTATAACATTGTTGAATCTAGAAGGGTTTGGTTACAAACCTTTTTAGAAAAGGTTTTTACCTTTTCGGGGTATACAAGTCCATTTTTTGACAGGAGAAGGCACAAACTTAGGTTACTTCTCTCCTTTTGAATATTGTTTTCCGGATCCACAACTGCTTGTTGCAAATCTGACAACAAACTATTAATGTTCACAAATATAAATATT
>CAJDSM010025232.1:685-14583 GCA_903981925.1 Ostrea lurida | reverse complement strand
CGTTTTCCATTTCCAAACGCTCTGCGCAATGAAACAATAATTATATATACAGCGCACTTCCCTTCTGCAGTGTTGAGTATCCCAGGTAATTATGTTATTTGTTCATGTAAATTCTACGTATGCATGAATAAATTAGACTCCATAAACATTATGGGTCTTTTTCAAAAAACACTAACACAGTTTTCATAAACTATACAAACACTTTTTAGCAAGCTACTTTTCTATCCACGTGTACGGTCACGTGCTACCCTGGTGGTCGGATTTATGAACATCAAGCTTCTGTTGTTTTTGTTAAACATTGACAGGAAGGCTGATTAATCTCCGGGATCCGATGAATATGGACACTTGCGCATGTACAAGCTAACTTTTCCTCATTGCATCCCATATGATATTGCTTAGTTTACATTTTCTGCATTAATCCTCATGGCCCAAGCCAAAAAACAAATTCATGTCAGTTTGGTATAATACAAACATCTTAGGTTTGACACGGCAATAGCACAGGGCAGGACTCGAACTCAGACCTTCCCGTGGCGAAGGGAATGCTCTACCACGATCTACATGACCTTTTGCAGTTCCTTTAATCAGATTACATATCTTTTGCAATCCATTGTTCTTCATAGAAATACATGATGTTGAAATTCGTAATTTGCAAACATGTACGTGGGACATATTCATCCTAAAACTTTTTCCCACTGCTCGAATATTCCGGTTTAAATTTTTTTCTCATGTAATTCTTCAGAACAAATCCCAACTAATTAAGTAGTTGGCCATATCAACACCTATGATCATCAAAATTATAAGTGATATGATAGCTATTATCAAAGTAAACACAACGAAAAAACAATTCCCAATAGACAGGCAATCTCTTTCCTGTAAATCGTTTTCCTGTTCATTGTCATATCATTATTTGGTAAACTAATCTGTTCTCTTTCTTGAGGCGGGTTTCATTTGTTTCAGTGTGTCTGTACCTTTGGTTCACTTTCAGGATGTTACTTGACAACACGACAGGTTCTCCTTTGCAGAAAAAATTTCATAAGAAGTTCTTGATATAGAGTTAACGAATGGAGATACTTGCGTCTGTTCTGTTGAAACAATGACACGAAGAATTCAAACGGAACAGACAATGTACCAGAGATCAAGTAATAGCCAGGTACTACCTGAAAAAATTCAGTATAGCCAGGAGGATGGTGAATATTACAAAATATCGATAAAAAGAAAAAATAACCATAAAATGATCATCGTTTAAACGATACAGACTGAGGAATGGATTGGCAAGGAGCCTGACTCAGAAAACAGAGGGAGAGGACGGGCGCGGAGGGGGGCCGCGATGACGGCAGGGAGACAGCAGAGGACAAAAGAACGGGCAGGGAAGAGCCAGGGGGGGCTCCAGAGGCCAGAGCCAGGGGAAACAAACCAGGGAGAAGGAAACCAGGAAAACCACGGGGAAAGGGGAGGGAAAACAGGAAACCACGGGGCGTCGGGCAGCCACAAAGGGAAATGCGAAAGAGGCAGAGGAGGCCGCCTCGGGGAAGGGGCGCGCCGGGGGACGAGCCCCCAGCGGATCGAAGCCGCCCACGCGACCGGCGCCACGGAAGGCAACAGAGCTACAGCAGGCTGCTGGAGAAGGGGAGGGGAGCGCGCCCGGAAGAACCCGCGGGGGGTAAAGGGAGAGGACAGGGCGGGGGAGCCAGAGGAGAGACGGTAAGGGCACGGCACAGGAAACGAGACACACGGGGAGGACAGCGGGACAGGACCAGCGCGAGAAAGGCGCAAGGACAAAGAGCAGCGGGAGCACGGAACAAAGCGGGACACGAGAAGAGGGAGAAAAAACACGGCGAGAGAAAGCAGGGGGAAGGAGCCCAGCAAGAGAGGCGCAGGAGGGAAAGAAAGAGAGGCGACGACACGAAGGGCGGAGGAGGAAGGGGGGAGAGAAGGACACGATGGGGATGGGGCGGCCCGAGAGCGGGCCACAGAAACGGAGGGGGGGAAGCAAGCACCGAGGCGACAGAGAGGGGGAGGGAGCAGGGTGGGGGGGTGGGGAGTAAGGGGGGCGCGGGGGGAGGGGGCGGGGGAAGCAGGAAGGGGCGGGAGAGCAACAAGGGGGGGACGACACAGGCGGGGCGGGGGGGGGGGGCGGGGGGGGGGGCAGCCGGGGAAAAGGGAAGAGGAGGACAGAACAAAGCGGGGGCGGGAAAAGCAGCGCGGGGGCAGGAAAACCGAGGAACGGAAAGGGGGGAGGCGGAAGGGCGGGAAGGGGCACAAGAAGGGGACGGGAAGCAAGCGCAAGGGAAAGCCAGAGCGGAAGAGAAGGAGGGGGAACAGGACGGGAGAAAAAAGAGGGAGGTGAAACAGGCCGAACAGCGAACGAAAAACAAGGACAGGGGGGAGCCGACGCAAGAGGAGACCAGGAAGGCAAGAAACAGGCGGGAAAAAGCGCACGGCGAGGAAACCAAGGACGGAAAGGACGGAAGGGGCAACAAGGAAAGACGAAAGGGAAGCCAGCTAAGGAAACGGGGAAGGGGCACAGGGGAGGGCACACCAGGAAAATAGCAAAAGGGAGGGCACAGGGAAGGGACAAAGAGGGTAGGGGCAGAGGGAAAAGAAAGACCGCGGAACCAGGAACGAGGGCCGCAAGAGAGCGGCAGCAGAGGGAGGCCGGGCACGGGACAGGAATGGGGGGGGGGGGGAAGGCGAAGACCCCAAAGGAAGAAAGGGGCACGGGGAGGGGGGGCGTGAGCCGGGCGAGCAAAGCAGAAAAGCGCCAGGCTTGCACAAGGGACCAAAGACGGCACAGCAGGGGTCAGGGGGAAAGGCCGGGGGGCCGAGGGAGGGAGCGCCGGAGGCGGGTGGGGGCGCGGAAGGAGAAAAGAATGCTAGTACAGGGATCGTAGGCGATCGGCGACAGGCTGTGAAAGACAAGGAGCGGACAAGAAGGAACCAAGAACCCAAGAGGGCGAAGGCAGGCGGCGGGGGGCGGGCAAGGACAAGGAGGCGGAGGAAAGCACGGAAAGAAAGCGGGACGGAAAGAGAAGACGAAAAAAAGGCAGGCAGGGGGGGGGGGGAGGGAAGGAGGGCACGCAGGACGGGACCGGGGGTACGAGAGAGAGAGGCCGGGGGCCCGCGCACCGAGAGCGAGGGAGAGGACGGCCGAGGCGCAGCAAAAACAGGGAGAGCAGAGGGGGGGAGGAGGGCAAAAGAAAAGCGAACGGAAAGCGAGAAAAGAAAAGAGCAGGCAGGAAGAGAAAAGGGCGAAGGAGGCGAAAAAAGCAGAGAGGGGGGGGGCAGGGTGCGGAGGGACAAAAGAGGGGGGGAAAGAAAACGGCACAGAAGGACAGGAAGGGGAGGGGAAAAGAGCGGCAAGCGGGAGAGCGGCGTAAAACAAGAGCGAGGAGCCAAGGAGACGAGCACAGGCCGCGGAGCGGGCGCGGTCACAACCAAAGGGAGGCAAAGAAAAGCAGGAGAACGACGGCCGGGGGCAGGAAGAACAGGGGAAAACGACAAACCACGGGGCGAGGAGAAGAAAAGTGGAGCCGGAGAGGAGGAGGGCGGCAATCGGACAGGGAGGCAGGGGCCAAGAAGGGGGCGGCCGGACCAAAGGAGGGAGGGCAACAGAACGGCGGAGAGGGGCCGGCACAAGGGGCCCCAGGGGCAACCGAGGAAAGGGGGCAGGGGAGGAGGAGGCGAAAGCGGACCAGAGGCCACGACAAGCGGGAAAAGGCGGGGGAAACCCAGCCGGCAGTGAACAAAAAGGGGCGGGCCAAGGGGACGAAAAAGAGAAGCGGACCAGGAGCCGAAAAAAAAGGGCGGCAGGAGAGCGGGCGGGGCAGGAGAAAACCGGGGGGAGGAGAAAGAAGGGGGGGAGGAAAAAAACCGGCGAAAAAAAAACGCCAAAGGGGACAGGAACGAAGGAAGGACGGAGGATGGAGCAAGAGGGGCCCGGCGCAGAGAACGCAGGGGCAGGAAAGGGGAAACACGAGGGGGGGAGGCACAGAAGGAACGAGGCGGACAAGCGGGAAGCAAACACAGCAGGGAGCGAGGCAAGCTACAGGCAGGCGGAGACGAGGGGGAAAAAAAAAGGGGGGGGGGCAAACGGCGAAAGGAAGGGACAAGCAAGAAAAAAAAGGGAAGGCGAACACTGAAAGGGGGGGGGTTTTTTTTTTTTTTGGATGCTTTTTTTTTTGGGGGGCAAACGGAAAAAAAAAGCACAGAAAAAAGGGGGGGTGTGCTATAACTGCATATTTATATGTGATGTGAATCTATATGCTATATAGTATAGTGTATATATATATATATATGTCTATGTGGAACACGGAAGAGAAGCAAGGGTTTGTTTGTGGGGGGACGGCGAGAAAGCAAGGAGAAGAGGGGGGCGCAAACGGCGAAAAGCATGAAAGGGCGGAGGGGGGGGGGGGGGGTGGGGGGGGGCAAAAGCGGAAAAAGCACGGAGAAAGGGGGGGGGCAAACGGTCTGCGGAGGCCAGGAAAAAATTGACTGGGACAAAAAGGCGGCAAAAACAGACGGGGATTAAGAGGGGAGAAAGAGAGGGGGGGGCCTAAGGAGGGGTGGGTGGCAAGGGGCGCGGGAGACAATTACATACGCAAGGAAGGGAGAGAGAGGAGTGGTGTGTGTATGCTGGGGACAACGGGAGACAGTTTCGGAGTATCTAAGAGCGAGCGTGTGTTGAGGACCCCCCCCCCCCGCCGGCGCCGACCGCCCAGGGGGAAAACAGGTCGAACCGAGCGACAGGACGGGGCAGGGGAGGCCGGGACCAGGAGAAGAGGAAGAGGGAGAAACCCCCACGGGCGGGAGCAGAACGGGGAGACCCCCCGCAAACACGGGGGGGGTGGGTGTATTGATGTAGATAGCTATCGTCGTCCGTGTCTGTCTGCTATGTGCGGGCCGGCCAGAACGGCGGGGCGGAGGGAGCCAGACCAGAGGGGCAGAGGGGTTGTGTGTATGTCTATTTCGAGAACTTGTGATTTGGTTGGGCAGGGAGATTGGCAGAAGGGGAGGACGGGGGACCGGGACCCAGAGCAAAAGGAGAGGGGGGGCAACACAAAGGCGGGCGGGGCCAGAACGGCGGTGGGTGTCTGTGTGTCTCTGTATGCAGCCGGGAGGGGCAGAGGGAGGCAGCGCAGGCTTTGAGGAGGGGGCAGACGCGGGCTGGCCGGGCGGGGGGGCCGGCGGCAGGGTGAAGGCGGCAGGCCAGGGACGGCGGGGGCGGGGACGGAGCAGACCAGAGCGAGCAGAGGGGGAGAGATGAGATGTTAGAGAGAGAGGAGATGTATGTATTTGAAGAGAGAGATTGTAGTAGAGATGTTGTATGCTGTAGTATGCTAGTGTATATCTCTATGATGTGATCTTTCGTTGGGTAGTCAGAGGACCGGGACGTGGGAGCGCAAGTTATCTATGTGTGCTGTACAGGGAGAGAGGGGGCTAGAGGAGGTGGAGCACAGGAAGGAGGGGAGCACGAGCGGACAGGCAGGACGCTGGAGAAACCGGACCCGGGCGCGCAAGAGCAAACGGAGAGGGGGAGGGCACCGGAGGACGCAGGGACCGAGGGCAAGGGGGGGGCGGCCGTCCTCGTGTGCGGGCCGGGAACAATGGATATCATGGATATCTGTCGTGCGGGGAGAACCAAACAGGCCAAGGCGGGGGCAAGGGAGAAGCAGCGGGGGGACAAGGGCACAGAAAGGGAATATGTCTATGTTGTCTGCTGGGCACCCCGGGCCGGGGGGCGATTGCAAAAAGGGCCAAAGTGACCACAGGGGCATATATATATGTCGTGCTGTGTCTGTGTATCATATCTCTGTTATCTGTGGGGGAGAGAAACCAAAGGCAGAGGAGGGGAGCAAGAAGCCGGACCAAAGGAAGGGGTGGGGAGCCCGGGAGGGGCGCGGACCGGGGGCAAGCGGGGAGAGAGGGGGAGGGGTAAAAACAGGGGAAAAGCAGCGGGGGCCAGGCGAGGGAGAGAAGGGGAAAGGAAAGGAAGAGGAGAAGGAGAGGGGATCTTCTGTTTGTAGCTAGGAAGCGAGACCCCCCGGCAAACAAGGTGGGGGAGGGAGGGGTACGGAAGCAGAGGGGCGGGCCAGCCGGCGGAGCAGAAGGGGGCCAGACGGTGATGGGGAGCCGGGCCACCTAAGAGGCACCATAGCAGGCAGAGTGGCGTATCCTCTATGATGTCTGCTGTCGCGGGCCGGCCGCCCGCCGGCGGGGGGGGGAGAAGAGCCAGGGGGACCAGAGGCAGGAGAGGGACGCGAGGGGATAATGTCTGTATACTATCGTATATTATAGTCGTGAAACCAGTCGCCGACAGCGACGGAGGACAACAAGCGGAGGCCAGGAACCCCGCCCCCCCCCAACGGGGGCAGGGGGGGAATAGGAGAAAAGGCGCCCCGCCAGGCTGAAGAGGCAGGGACGGGCACAGAAGAGCAAGAGCAGGGAAAAAAGGCGGGGCAAAGGGGGACAAATGTATACTATCTATGGATCATAGTCTGTGCCCCCCAGGCAGAGCCCGACCCCCGGGAGCACCAAAGGACAAGGGGGAAGCCGTCCGGCCCGCGACAGCACGAGGCAGGGGGGGGCGCGCAAACAGGGACGTGGGAAAGAAGAAGAAGGGGGGAAAAAGGGGAAGGGGGGCACGGGGGGCCCGCCCCAAGGCCCCAGGGCAAGAGACCGGAAAGTGATCTAAGGGAGGGGGCCCCGGGGCCCAAAGAGCCGGCAGACCAAAGGGGAAAAGAAGGGACGTGGGGGAGCAAGAAGAAGAAAAAGGGGCAAGGGGGGAACGGACGACGCACGGCGACGGACAAAACCAAGGGCAAGAGGGCACGAGGGACGCAGGGGACCGAAAAACCGAGGAAGGGGACGGGAGAGCAAGGGCTTAGTATGTATTCTAGTAGTGCTATGTGTATATGGTGAAGAGAGGAGCAGCTCGTTGCTATGGTGTGTATTGACACGAAGAGGCCACAAGAGAAGCCAGGGTAGGATTATATATCTGGATGATCTCTGATGTATGTCATTATATATGTCATGTGTCTATGATGATGCAAAGGGCACATAGAGGGCATGAAGAGAGGCAAGGACAGCCGCGCTTTATGTATGTATGATGAGAGAGAGAGAGAGAGAGAGAGAGAGAGAGAGAATGATGATGATGTACATTCCTCTAGATGTCTGTAGAGATGGGTGGTATGCATTGTATCTGTGCTATATATGTTATATCTATAATATAGTGCTAGTCTCTTTATTTTGATCTATGGATATGTGTACACAGGCCAGACGGACAAACAGACAGACAGACAGAGGACAGGACATCTGCAGCTCAGGAGGAGGCAGCCAGAGGCCAAAAGACTATGTGTATGTGTCTCTTAGTGTGTCTATATAGTATCTATATATTATATGGTATGTGCCTCTAGTACTCGGATATGTGTGGGGGGAAAAACGGAGAAGGGGAGCGGAGAGGGCAAAGGCAAGGTCACGACAGAGGGGAATAGACAGGACACAGCGGCGCAGAGGGATACAACCCAGAGGCCAAAGAGGGAGGCCGACCGCAAAGGAACAAAGAGGGAGGGCCGCGGACCGAAGCGGCACAGATTTTCCCACTACGGACAGAGGATCCGAGAGACCCCCCCCCCCCCCAAAGGGGTGGCGGGGGGAGAAAAAGTGAGGAGAAACAGGGGGGGGAGCACTAGGTCGAGGAGCAGGGGAACGGAAGGAAAAAGGCAAAGACATGGAGCGAGGGGAGAAGGGGGAAAACAGGCGGAGGAGCCGGAGGGGGGTGGGGGAGAAAAGGGAGGGGGGAAACGAGGGAGACAGGGAAAGAAAGCAACAAGAAATATGAGTATGTATATCTGTGTATCTGTGCTAGGTGGAGGGGCGCAAGAGAAACGGGAAACCAAAAACAGGCGGAAAAAAAAGAGCGGGAGCCCCCCCCCGGGCAAAAGTAGGGGGGGGCGACGGGGTCAAGGAAACGGGGGCGGCAGAAAGCAGAAGGGGGCCCCCCCCCCCCCTGGAGCAGGGAGGGGGAGAAGGGGGCCCCCCCCCCACACACACACAGACGCACGGGCAAGGAGGGAGAAAGGGGCGCCCCCCCCGCGTCTTCTATGTATGTGATGATGATATGTATATCTCCTTCTATCCCTCTGTATGTCTGCTAGTGTCTATCTAGGACGGTGTTGTTATATGTTGTCTGTGTCTACAGAAGGGGGAAGGGGCCCCCCCCCCCCCGGGTGGCGGGGAGGGGGGAAGGGGGCCCCCCCCCCCCCCCGGCACTTGCCAGGGGGCGAAGGACCGGGGGGGGGGCGGTCGGGGCACGAAGGGAGAAGGGGCCACCCCCCCGGGGGGGGGGCAAAAGCAGGCCGACGCCACGGCCAGGAGAGGGCAGGAGAAGGGCATGGGGGGAAGTAAAGCGGGGAAGAGAAGAGGGCAGGCGGTGCAGAACAAAACCAAGGGGGCCAAGGGAAGGGAAAAGGAGGGAAGGAGAAGGAAAAGCCGGGCGAAAGAAGAAGCAGGGCAGGCGGGCAAGGGCCCAGGGGGCGGGGGGGCGCAGGGGGGGCAGCCCAAAACGGCGAGGCGCAGCACAACCGGGGGGCGCAGCGCACAAGAGACGAGATCTGCCAGGCACAACAGGGGCCGGGGCGGAGCAATGGGAAACGGAGAGGGAGGCACAGGGGAAAGAAAAATCGGGGGAGAAGGAAGGTAGGGGGGAAAAAGAGAGGGACAGAGGGAGCGGGTACAAGAGGGAAAGAGGGAAGAATTACGAAGCAAAAAGGCACACAGGGCCCGAGGGGGAACCGGGGCTTAAAACGGGGCAGGCAAAAGAGAAGCAGGGGCGGAGGAAAGAAAGCAGGGGAGGAAAGACAAAGGCCGGGCCACGGCAGCACTAGCGGCGAGGGACCGGAAAGACCGAAGAGAGGCGTCATATTATGGGCGAGCAGAAGCAACGGGGGGAGGGTGCTATCGTCGTAGGCGTCTTCATGGCACAACCGGAAGGGGGCCAGGAGGTCGGGCAGGAACAGGGGGGGGCAAGAGAACGAGAAGCAGTAGTTGAGGCCTTGCGGAGCACGGGGAGAAGAGAGAGGGGGAAGAAGAGAGAAAAGCGGGAGAGCGGGGCAAACAGAACAGAAGTGATCGTGATGGGGAAGGGGGAGGAAACAAAGAGGGGGGACGACGCAAGAGGCAAACAAAAATGATTGTTAGTGAGGGGCGAAAGGTGTCATGTGATATTAATGTGTGTGTAGAGAGCAGGCAGGAAGGGCGGGCCGAGCGGGGAAGGCGCGGGCGGGCAAGACGAAACAGAGGAGACCAAGGGGGGCAGGCGGAAGAGGGAAGGCAGAGCACGCGAGCGGGGCCGGAAAAGAGAAGAGAGAGAGAGGAAAAAAAGGGGCCAGGCATCGGGAAAGAAAGGCCAGAAAACCACAAAAGGATTATGTTGTATATGTGTGTGTGATGTGTTATGTGTATGAGTGCTGTTATATGGTGCGTGTATAGTCGTGGAAAAAGAACAGAAAGCACGGGGACCGGGAAAAGACAAACCGACGAAGCGAAAAAGGCGCCAGCGGGGGCGGGGGGGACTGGAGGAAGCGACAGGGAGGACAGAAGTCGGCGAGAGAGAGAAGACAGGGTAATAAGAAGGAGGGCGAAGGCAGAGCCAAAACAAGACAGAGGAGCAGAACAGACAGAAGACACAGGAAGGGGAAAAAAAAGGACAACAGAGGGACGGCATTGGTGTGTGGATATAGTGGGCTATGTATCTATGGAGCTAGGGAGGGAGGGGAGAGACGGAGCAAGCAAAACCGCCAAGGAAAGGGAGGAAGGGGGAGTGTAGATATGTGTATATAAATATATAATATCTATATCTAAACAAGGGAAGGAAACGGAAAGCGAGCCGAGGCAGAGCAGAGAGAGGCCGGCAAAGAGGCCGGGGACGGGAGGAGGGGCACGCGGAAAAAACAGCGGGGGCAAGGCACACGGGGAAAAGAACACGGGGGCCGAGGGGCGGGGGGGTAAATGTATACAACGGGGAAAGGCCAAGGGGCAGGCGGGGAGAAAGTGAAGGTAGGCAGGGGGAAAAGAGAAAAGGAACGGAAGGCACGGGGGACTACAGAAGGGAGGTTGGGGTGGTGTGTTTGGGGGTGGTGTTTGGGGGTGGGTGTGTTGTGGGGGGTGTGTGGGGGTGTGTTGTTTTGTGGGGGGAGGGTGTTGGGGGTGTGGTATGTGTGTGTGTGGGGGGGTGGTGTTGTTGTGTGGGGGGTTGGGTGGGTGTGTGTGTTGGTGTGTTCGGGTGTGGTTGGTGGTTTTGTTGTGTGTTGTGTGTTGTGTGGGTGGTTGTGTGTGGGGTGGTTGGGTGGGGTGTGTGTGTGTTGGGGTTGTGTGTGGGGGGGGTGTGTGGTGTTTGTTGTGTTTGTGTGTTTTGGGGGGGGTTGTTTTTGGTTGTTGTGGGTGTTGTGTGTGGTGTGTGGTGTGTGTGTGTGTTGTTGTGTTTAGTGTGTGGGGATGGGTGTGTTGGTGGGGTGTGGGGGTTTTTTTTGTGAGGGGACAGAAGGGGGAGAAGGAAGGGCAGCCCGCGGAAAGGAGCGACCACAGGGCAGTGGGGGGAGCGGGGAGCCGGGGCACGAAAGCGGGCGACCGGAAGGGGCCCCCGAAGGAGAGGCAAGCGGGAGGTGCAAGGGCGAGGGCTGCACGGTATCTATGCAGTGATAATAGAATAAGCAAGGCCGCAGAAAAACGGGCCCGGCAGCAGGTGGGGAGGGAAAAAGAGAGGCGGGGCACCAAAAACGCAGGGGGAGGCGGACGGGGAAGCGGAACGGTATATATATGTAGTGTATCTCATAAAAAAAAAAAGAAAAAAAAAAAAAAAGCGCACAGAGGGGGAGGCCCCACGGGGGCGAGCCGAGGACTTCTAGGTCCGGAGGCAAAGCAAAAGCAAACAGAGACCAACCGACGCTCCAAAACAAAAACCAAAAAAGGATAAAGCAAAAGAGAGGGAGGAAGACGGGGCGGGCGGGAAAAACAGCAGGGAAGGGGAAAGCGAGAGGGAACAAAAGCACAATATCGTGTGTAGTATGTCTAGAGAAAAACGGAAGCCACAGCGAACGGAGGGAGGAGCACCGAGAGGGAGGGCCAAGAAGGCGCAGAGGAGTGGAGGGAGAAGTAAAGGAGGCGAGAGACGGGTGGTGTGCTGCTCATGTCTGTGCGATGAGTATATGAGGGGGCAGGGAGCAAACAGGGAGAGTGCAGGCGAAGGGCCCAGAGGGGACGGGCAACGGACGCCACTCCGGTGTGATGGTATATGTGTCTCTGTGAGTGTACTATGTTACTGGACGAGCCGGCGGGAGAAACAGAACAGGGAAGATGTCTATATATGGGACAACAGCGGGGGAGACGCAGGCGAGAGCACCCGCCAGGCCAATATGCTATATATGCTTGTGTATATTATGGGTCTGTGTCTGTATCGTGGAGATATCTAGAGGGGAGAGGAGGAGCCAGCGTGGGCGCGGCTATAACGGAGAGACAACGTGTCTATCCTAAGGTCTGTATATGTATCCTGTATGTCTCGTCGTTAGTAATGTGTGAACGGGGGCGAAAAGACGCACGCTGGGGCAGGGGGGAAAGACAAGAGGCCCAGGGGGGGAAGGGGGCGACGGAGCCCACGGGGGGGGAAACGGGAGCGGAAGCGGAGACAAAACGGAGACGGCACGGACCGGGCGGGCAGAGCCGGGAAGATTTTTTTTTTTTTTTTTTTTTTTTTTTTTTTTGTTTTTTGTTTTTGTGTGGTTGGGTGGTGGGTTGTTGTTTCCTGACAGTCAATACGGGAACACATACCGAGCACGTCCAGTTCTCAAATCTGTTTTTCTGAGTAAGGATCATTGCAACATCCATTCATCAGTCTGTATCGTTAAACAGTGATCATTTTATGGTATGTTTCTTTTTATCATACTTGTAATATTCACCATCCCCTGGCTAGACTGAATTTTTCTTTTCATGTATGTACCTGGCTATATCTTGTTCTCTGTTAACATTGTCTGTTCCGTTTGGAATTCTCGTGGTTCATGTTTACAACAGAACAGACGAAGTATCTCCATCGTTAACTCTATTATCAGAAGGGACTTCTTTAGAAAGTTTTCTGCAAATGATGAGATTGCCGTGTGCGTGTGCAAGCGTTGATATGCTATCCTGAAGTGAAACAAAGCGTACAGAACAAACACTGAAACAAATGAAACCCAGCCCTCAAGAAGAGAAACAGATAGTTTACCAAATAATGCATATGACAAGAACAGGAAAACGATTATTACAGGAAGGAGATTGCCTGTCTATTGACCAAATTGGTTTTTTCCGTTGTGTTTACTTTGATAATAGCTTAAATATCACTTAATATATGCATCATAGCGTGTTGAATTCATGCAAGCTACTAATTAGTTGGGATTTGTTCTGAAGAATTACATTGGAGAAGAAGAATAAAGTGCGCGAATATTCGAGCAGTTGGAAAAAAAAGTTTAGGATGATTGTCCCACGACATTTGCAAAATATTACGAATTTCAAAAATCATGTATTTTATGAAGAACAAATGGATTGCAAAAGATAGTGTAATTGATTAAAAGAACGCAAAAGGTCATGGTAGCTCAGTGGTAGAGCATTCCCTTCGCACCGGATGTGTTACTGGATCGTTTCGAGTCTGCCCGTGCAGTCTCGTGTCCATAGACCTAAGATGATGTTATTATAACAAACTGCCACATGAATTTTTTTTGGTTGGGCCATGAGGATTTGCAGAAAATCGTAAACTAAGCAATATCCATATGGGGATGCAATGAGGAAAAGTAGCTTACATGCGCAAGTGTACATATTTCATCCGACCTTCCCGGAGTAATTAATCAAGACCTTCCTGTCATGTTACAAAACACAGCAAGCGTGAGTTGTCATAGAAATCCGACGCGTGACCAGGGTAGCACGTACCGTACACGTGGATAGAAAAGTTAGCTTGCTAAAAAAGTGTTTTTATAGTTATGAAAAAACTGTCCGTGTGTTTTTGAAAAAAAACCCAATAAATTGTTAGTGGAGTCTAATTTATTCATGCATTACGTAGAACTTTACAGGACAAGAATAGAGCATAAGACCTGGATACTCTCAACAACTGTCAGAAAGGGAAGTGCGCTGTAATATATTATTGTTCATGTGCGCGGCGGAAGAAATCGATAATATTTGAACTGTGTTAGATAACTGAATATTTTGTGTCAGATTTACAAACAAGCAGTTTGTAGATCCGGAAAAACATATCAAAAGGAGAAAGTAACCCTAAGTTGTGCCTTTCTGCCTCCTTTTCAAAGTAAGAATGGACTTGTATTACCCGAAAAGTAAAAAAACCTTTCTAAAAAGGTTGCTAACCAAAACCTTTCTAGATTCACAATGTTATACACGAAGAGTGTGAATATTTGTCGCATTTGTATCACACAGGATGAAAATTAAGTTATAGTATTTGTTCCGACCATGCTTCCGTACTGTTGAATCTAGCAAAACACATTTTTCCACGCATAAATACTCTGAAGTTTGATTATTAATGCAATGCTGGTTGTTTGGTGTGTGTTTCTTTTACTCCCCTCGAATTTGTTTTACTCATAGGATGAGTACAGTTGTTGTGAAGTACCACCAAGTATATACCTATGCTTAGCGCCCTCTGTTTTAATGTACCGCATGGAGCTACGAATGCTTTTCTTTGTTCGCTGATTGTTTCTATAATTCTCATGACGCAGATACATTTAGAACCCTCTACGTAAGCGTAAAAAATCTTTAGCTGTGCCTTTAATCGAAAATAAATCTGTCCTCGCTAAAATTTCTGCTTATACGGTATTTGTCATGTAAAGTTCTACGTACGCATGAATAAATTAGGCTCCATAACATTTATTGGT
>CAJDSM010025230.1:0-12608 GCA_903981925.1 Ostrea lurida | reverse complement strand
ATAGTGACCTTGAAAATCAATAAGGTTCATCATCACTCCATTTGTGGATGGTTTGATGATTCTCTGATAAGTGCCCTTGCTTCTCTCTTGTGAACAAGGTTCTGGATGGACATGCACACACACACACAGCTGCATGAAAGCGATGCTATATCCCCTCCCCAACTACTTACGAGGGGATAAAAAAAAAGGTACCAGTATCATTTAATACTTGTATGCATAGAAAATATATTTGTAAAATACATGTAATTGCGAACTACGATGTATCTAATGAAATCTTTTAATTCAAACATTACATGACTATCTTTCAGATGCCTGCTTTCTACCCACCCTCTAACCAAAATGGGACATACTGATAAAATATTAAATGGTAGTACATGTAGTTCAATGTGTTGAGCATAACTTTAAATCCTTAAATTCCTGTGGAAAAAATCTTCACAAGTGTCAGTACACTTTAATAAAGAAGCCTTACCATTTCTCTCTCCTTTTCAAACTCCTGTTGAATCAAGCTTAATTCTTGTTTCAGTTCCTCTCTTTTCTTGTCGAGTAAATCTTTATGCTGAAAATAGAATTTTGAGTAAAACTGTTACATGTACCTCTACTCTACATGATCCCATTTGAGTTCTAAATTTTGGTGATTCAATGCTAGAATGACTTGACCACTCTTCACTTGGCATGATGTTGATTTTTCCCCCATCAATTTTTAAGCATTGGTAACTTCAAAATATTACTCCTTCCACTGCACAAACAACCACAACATCATCCAATGAATGAACTTTTTATCATAATTTACTAAAGGTAACAAAAAGTCTATGTCCATTGTTCTAAAAGAATTAACCTGTATTCCCATGGAAATTTTTGACTTCATATTGTGGCCCCAGCCTAGCCCCAAAATATTACGACATAACTGAAAATGAATTCACAGAACAAAATGCCTTAACAATATTACAACTAACATGATATGACTAGAATGACCTTGTTCTGGTATTAAAACACAAAGGTCATCATTCTATGAAATGAAAGATTTTGCACAACAAATCTATGTCAAAGTGTTACAACTCATTAAAAAAAAGAGATACGGTTTCCCATATAATACATGTATGCACATCTACACATTGTGATCTTCCTTTGTATCAAGTTTTATTAAATTCTCCCAGAGGGTTTAGGACAACTCACAAAGACAAAGTCTTTTACATAGAAAAACCTAAGTTAAACAACATTGGATAGCATTCCCCTTGCAATATGCACACCTCAAAATTGTGAATTATCTTTGTACCAAGTTTCATTACACACACACACCCTCGGAGTTTAGGAGGAGCTGCGAAGACAAAGTATTTTGAATACAAAAACCTAAGCCCAAGGGCCTTAACTCCTTTAAAAAACATCTGACAGCATTCCCCTTGTAATATGCACACCTTTCTTTGTACCAATTACATCAAAATCCCCCAAAGGGTTTAGGAGGAGTTGCAAAGACAAAGTGAATGGGACAGACTGATGACAGTAGTTTAGCATAATATGCGCACATTTTTATGTGGGCATATGAAAAGTAGGTCATGGTCACAAGATTATTATACAGTCGGCTCTCGTTAAAAACGGTCACATTCGTTTCCGGTCATTTTACCGTTATAATGAATCTGCTGTTGTAACGATATGCCTATTTTACTGGTAAGAATTATTTCCCTTTGTTTATTCATCAGCACAATTAATGCATCAATAAAACCCGTCCTTGCTTTCAGTAAACAAACATTACCTGGATGGCTGACTTGTGCAAAGGTGGTGAGGGATTTAATCTGTTACATAATCTATGTCAAGTGTGGAAATATTGCTGATAGCTAATTGTCTTTGAACAATCTCAGGTAACCTGCCGTTATATTGGATTTTATATAGTGTCAAAATGCACATTTGTTACCGATCATTAATGCTGGTGCTGAAGTACAAATATGCTGATATATCAAGTGATACAAGTAGTGTGCAGATTTGTTACCAACAAAATTTCGCAGTTGGAAGAATTTGCCGGTAATTTGAATGCCGCTGTAATGAGCGCTAATTGTAAAAGTTTTTTCTTGAACTTTTTGTTGAAGAGATGATGATTCTAATAAAATAATTACATTGTATGTATATCTTTTAAAGTAAGTTTTTGAATTTAGTTGATTTTAGTGGACAATAAAACACTTTTTCATGTAGAGTTATGATACATGTACAATCTATTAGATCGATATTTTCTTAGAAAAACAAATATTTATTTTAACAGGAAATGGTCATGAATCAGAGTTTTGAAAAAATGTCATCAAAGAGCAAAATCACCCTGGGAACTTTCAAAAGTTGTTACATGTATGTATATTGTTGGCCCAAAGACTTTGTCTGCAGTGACCATGATATTCATACCAATTTTAATTGATGTTTCATACCAAATTGATGAAAAGTGGCCAGGTACTTTCCGAGAAGTTAAAATGTTTAGAGGAGGCAATAAATAACCCCCAATAAAATAAAATGACCCAGGTGACCTAGATATGTACATGTGAGTGTACACACTGCTACATTCCAATTCCTTCAAATTTGATTCAGAAAAACCAAGCACCAGTTTATGTAACTTATTCAGCAAACCTTGGCTCTTTCTTGCACCACTTCATCTATGTGTTTGTTTTGTGCTTCTCTCTTTATCCTAAAGGGAAAAAAAATGCATAAATGATTTAAAAGGCACAACAGACTGCTTCCAACACATTCATTATAATATCCTGACTTTCTATTCATTTACAGAACTTCTACACTATCACTTGATTCCCATTATCTTTAGCCATACCTACAGATGTGTACATTATATCAATTTTCATTACTATGGTCTTGTTGACATTGAATTTACTAAAACATACCTGGCAAGCTCATTTTTGTCCTTGTATATTTTACTAAGAGCCTTCATCTCTTTCTTGCTGTGCTCTTCCATTTTCCTTTTATGTTCCTCCACCTCCATCTCGTATACTGCTGTCAATTTCTTCTCATGCTCACGGTGGTTTAACTCCATGATCAGTTTCAGAGTGTCATACACAGAATCGTGGTGCTTCAACATCACATCCATTTCTGCTTGGAAGTGGTCTTTGCACATGGCAACAAAGACCTCTGCCTGAGTCTTGCGTAGTTCTTTATGCTAATGAATTAAAATATGTACATATTGAAATATTATTTGTACCCTAAACCATTTTAGGGAAGTCAAATCTACTTATTATTTATACAAGGCAAAAACATTAGCTACATAAGTTTATATGTAAAACATGAAATTACAATTATAAAAACTCTAAATAATTTTCTTTATTTAAAGAGTGATTTTTTTTTTTAAAAGAAGGCACTCTAGTGTATTATCCAAAATTTACTTGTATTTTCTCATAATTCTAAGGAGTTTATGTACAGTATATGGTATTCTACAGGTTCACAGCAATCAAAGTACCGCAAGACCAAAAGGTATATACCTCAAGTCATTCAAATATACATGTATAGGTACGAGATGAAATACTGCATAAGCATGATGAGCTTATCATTCTGATTTCCATATCTATAATTGTACTACAAGAAATCTACAAGAATTTCGAAATGCCTAAAGGAGTAGATTACTGGAAACCCCCCTCCCCCTCCTAATCTTAATTTAATTCCCGTATCTGCACAACAAACCCGTCATTAATTAATCACACATGTAATTCAAGTACTGCAGCAATAAAAAATGTATCTAGGGACTTCATTAGTTCATTATTACTATGTGTATATACATGTACTATGTAAACCGTTTGTTCTATATCTAAACAAGGGGTACCTGTAAAATGCAAGATGACTTATTTAGCAGTTTTGTATCACACCGCCAAATAGTTTTATAGCTAAATTTGCACCCACAAATTGTGTCTGCAATATAAATTATGTATTTTCACAAGAAAGATAATTCTGTATCTAGACTGTATCTAGAGCAGTCTAACATACATGCAGCACTCTTCAGGTTGAGAGGTAAATAAATATGACTCAGGTGACTTAATAAAGTATATAATGTAATATGGACTGAAAGTGTCTAGAGTGTTGCCGTTTTTGAAACTGTATCTATTTATATGCTTCCTTTATTGGTTAGTAGAAATTTCCACCCTGATTGTGTTTTAGCCAAGAAGGATAAGGTTTGGGTAACTTGAATTACAAAAAGGGACAACATTTTCAGTGGAATCAGCAGCATAGTAAAATATCACTTTATTTCCTCCATTAAAAGAATTGGCTCTTGTCTTCAGTAGAACAAAATTACAAAAATAGCATGTTTTCAAAACTGATGGAATAAGCCATAACTGAAGAAATAAGAAAGGAAATTTGCATGCCTATCTTAAACTTGCTATCCCTCTTTGGGCCAGTTTAGATGTCTATCACTTATATTTTCTCTTAATTCATCATATCAAAATTTTATGATCTACTTCATTTTACCAGCATTGTTAAATAAAATAGTTCCCCCAAAAATGTATGTAGCAGAGGTATGACAGAAATATTTATCATTTTGAAAAACTATAAATTTATCATACAGTTGACCCTGTATCAAATTGAATTTACCAGTGTGTTTTGCTTTTGCTTTGCAAAAAGACAGAAATACATTCATACATATATATTATTATGCTGGATATTGGAACAACATTTGTAATAAACCACAAGTTTATACAAGTTATAACTCCTCTAATGGAATTTCAAGGGTCCTTTTGGTATGAAAAGATTGTGACCTTGAACCCTTGACAGGAAAACAAGAACTATACAACATCCACTTTTCTGTGCATCCACAAAATGCATTTCATGTAGTTCAAATTCATTGTACATGTATTTTGTTTCACTTTAATTTCACTTCTTGAAAATTTCTGCTGTTTCAAATGGTTTTGCATTTTACAGGTACTCCCACACAAGTCCAATTAGAACTACAGCAATCTCAAAAGTGGAGGTTACTTCCTGTACAGTGGGGCCTCAGTGATACAGATGTCATTAATGTGGAGATATTTAAGGGAACTGAATTTTTCCATGTAACTGTGCATTGAGCATTTCAGATCTAGCAATAATTTTTTACTACAAAACATTCAAACAATTGAAAATTGCATCATCATCAGTGCAGATTTAATTTTTTTCCAATTTTTAAAAGTTTGTGAATTTTAGCAAGGTGTAAATTGTAAAGAAACAAAAGCCATGCTGTCTGTTTAAAATGATATACCTATGTCCTGTCAACTTTTCCCTAATTAGGTGGTTAATTTATCTATGTAATGATAAGCTAGTTAAAAACCACATAAGTGTTGTTTGAGGAATTGTATTTCCAATACCATATTTGCACATCATATCTGCAATGTGTATATTTTAAATTTTGTACAAATCTGCAGCACATTACTTAAACCTCTTGATCAATAAGTTGCTAACAGATTGAGCATTATGCTGTATAATAAATCCAGATGCTTGATTTTATAACCTTGCTTTGTTTATTACAGAAGTTAGCATGTTCTTCGATACTTTGAATGGTGGAATATCTATACAGGCTTAGCTCTATCATAATAATTATAAAAGTAGCAGATTTTCTAAAAGTTAATTCCTGCAATAAATTTCTAGAGATTGATTTTTATTGGTAAATGCATAATACGAGTTTAATACTGGTGAACAACAACAAAAAGATTTTTGCATTTACAAGGCTATATCAGTGGGTCAAATAAAATTGTGGTATGATGAAATCACCTGGAACCCCAAACCCCACCCCCCCCCCCCCAAAAAAAAACCAACAACAAAAAAACCGCACCCCAAAAAACAGCTCAAAACCTATTGTGGTTATATATAATACACACCCTTTTCTCACAAAATTAAATTCTAGAAAAGTGTGTGACTATATTCAGAAAAATATCATGGTATCTGAATGAATTTGCTAGAAACCAGTCTGTATTACTGAGGCTCCACTGCAGATTATAATCTTTTGTCTTTGAATCCGATACAAAAGCTCACACATGGTTGCATATTGTTTATACATATTCTGATTACAAAACATCACATATTAGATATAGTACTATAAGTAGTACATGATTAATATGTACAATATTTGGCATTAGTAAGAAATTCTTGGATGAGAAGAGCAGAACTGATGTGTATAGTTGATCTCTCCATTAGTCTGACCTTCACGAGACTTAACTAGAAAACTTATTTTGGTTCTCTTCACTTTCACATATTTCCAAATTTTCATCAGAGAGTATTCAAAAGATTACACGAGGTTACACTGATTGCTCATGTTGATGTCATGTTGACAATGATTACCAAAAGATCATTTTGTGCCAGTTCAGGATGGCCACCCCCCCCCCCCTCCCCAAAGTCCCCATTTTCTCCCCCTCCCTGTTTTTGAACCTACATGTCTGGGGACCCTTAGGAAGTTTTTTGCTAGAATCAAGAAAGTTCATTATAAGTAAAACAAGTTCATGACAAATAAAAGGGGGGGAAAATTAGTCTTATCTGAATATTAGCAACTCTTTCAAGCATCTCTTGGTCCAACCCACCTCTCTCTTATACAATTACAATTTTTCATTCAGCACCTATGCATGCCGCAAAGTAGAAAAGTCATCAGAAAATGATTTCCCCAAAACATTTGACATGTATTTAGTATACTCAATTGATTTGGATGATTACATACTTGAAAATCCCTTACGTACAAAGGTTGTCCCAGAAAAATGAGTGACATAGCAATCTGCACAAAAATTGATAAGTAGATTTTAACCACATTTTAGGCATATTCTACAACCTCATCAATTAGTACACAAAGAAAATTTCAAAGTAATGCTGGGGACAATAAAATTCAAATTTAATTTAAGAAATAATATACTGCACACGACATGTCATGTCATTGATTTTCAACACATTTTGAGGTACACTTCAAATATTTTTCTTTTCAATAAAATCACTGTATATATTTTTAAATATGCTGCAATACCCAGTTCATGTAACTAGGATGGAATTTAGAGTACAGACTGCCCAGTTGGGGCCTTGCCACACTCGGTATGTAAGGAGAATCTGATCCATTACATATCCATTGCAGCGTACTACCTAATTACAGTTCACATGATTCACCATTGATAACTTTACAGAATTTGTTCTAATACTGGTTACTTGAGAAGCCTAGAATGTATTCATGGAAAGAAGTATCCAGGCATTTTGTCTGCAAATCATTTTAAGAACTTACTCATCTTCTTTTAAATCTTTTCCTATATTTTGCATCCTTTATAGCTTTTTGAATAATCATAGGAGTCATAGCAATTAGTCATTCACGATTAATTTCATAATGGGTAAATCTTGATTTGCTGAAATATATTACCCACGTAAATTAATTTCAGAATTGCATGACAATTTGGAGTAAATATTCCTCAGACACAAAAGAGTTTTTAAATTATGTCAGTCAATCACTTTCTTTTTTAGTGCATAGCAGTGTTTGTACTACAAAGGCTTACCATGCATTTAAGTAATTTATCTTGTGAACTATGTCAATATTTCAATGAAATCCAGAAGTTGATTTGTGTAGATCAGAATGTATACCATTTTCTGGGACGACCCTAATATTTGCAAGTCAATTAATTAGTTCTATATACATAAAACTACTTGCATGTATTTCCAAATTAAAAGAAATGCCTAAGTAACTCAATTTTTGATACAAAATGTTTAAATTAAGGGTAAAAAAAAAAAAATCATAATGCATGTAAGGCATAGATAGTTTCATGTGCAATTTCACATACTTGAAAATATCAAACATTCCCAGTACTAAATATTTATATTACTCATGCATCTGATACATGTATTCTAATACATGTACAGTTCAATTTCAAAAGTCATGCTACTGGGGAAATGAAGAGAATCAAAATAAGGGGAAACAAAGACTCTTAAGTGTGGAATAATGGACAGTGATTACACAGCATTGTGTTTCTAGCCACCTGCTTGACTCAAAAGCTTGAGGCCAGCAAATATGAAAATATGGAAAACCATTTGAGAGGCTGAGAATTTATTTATATGTACCGTATATTGGGCACATTTGGCACCAGGAATATTTAGAAGATTTCTCAAAAAAAAAAAAAAGTTTGAAATACTTCATATTTTGGCACATTTTCAATTGTGGCAAATATTCTTCATCCACCCAAAAAACCTGTCTCTTTTAAATTCAGTTGAGATTTCTGTGACATCTCTAAATATGATTAAATTTTGTTTTATGATTTTGACTTTGTATGACAAAAAAAACCTAACATAACAAATAACAATCAATGTTCACACAGTAAATACTCATTTTACGAATGTAAATGTGTGTGTACCTGTACAACTTTGCTGAACATACAAGCCTACTCTCCAAGCACAAGTACTAAAATAATACATTTTGAGGACTTCCTATATATTTATACGTAATTCAATTTTCTCAACCTCTCTAGTGACTCCATCTGAAAAGTTCACTTTGACAATTTTTTTCCCTTGATTTTCCATATATTTCATACATACCAGCTTAAGTGGCAAAACAGTTAAAAGAAGGCATTTAAAAGTTAATAATATTGGTTTTACCTTTCCTTTCCACTAAAATACAACATACAAGAAGGAATTAGACATTAAGACAGAACTGTGCTGTGGCCTAGTTTTTCTGTACGTTGTCTTCCTGGAAGCTGAAACAGTATTAATTCCTACCTAAGATCTAAGGGACTCCACAAACCCATTCAGATTGCTTAAAAGAACTTATCCAAGACAACATCACTGGTACATGTGGATTTTTTCATTCATTAAGATTTTTCACCTTTTATCAGTAAAAGAGAATAATATTATAAACTGACACACAACCATGATATCTACCATGTGTCTTTCTGTGGATGAGTTCTTTCAGCTATCTCATGAACAGGTTATCTAGGCAACATTACATAAACCCAGTCACATGACTTGTGTGACCGTTGCAGCACTGGGTCGACAACAATGAGTACCACTCATGCAGAGCAAGATTAGGTGGTACCTTCTTATCATTTTCACGAGTGAGCTTCTGATACTCTTGTCTGTTGGCCTGTTCCACTTGCTCAACATTGGCAGATTTTATAGCTTTCTTTAACGATTTAGCATGAAGTTTTTCCATGGCCGTCCTGGCTTTGACCTGAGATATCATGAGTCTTTCTTCCTGTAGCTCATGTATCTCGCGCATGGTCTCTCTAGCCTAGAAAAATGAGTCAAGAAAACATGGCTCTCGTGACAAAAGCATGATAAATGTGAGAATGATATGCTATGAAATAGTGACTTTTCTGGCACCAGGTTAAATTCAAATCAAATCATCCTCAAACTTTGCAAGCGGCTTCATTATTTGTGCTGAAAAGGTATATGTAAAAAGGGTTATTATCATGAATCTCAGTCAAATCAGTTGATGAAATGTTGAAAATAGAATTACTAAAGACAAACATGATAGCTGTGTTCAAAGAAATATCTAAATACACAAGCCTTTTTCCTTCCTACATGTATCACATTTTTTCCCAGCAACAACATAAATAAAATTTATCACAAATGGAAACATGTCTCTGGATATTGGCATTTCATATTATGAATACAAATTAAACTGTCCAACATTCATATTAAAAGTTTTTATCTTTTGATAATGTGGTGAATTTCTATCACTGAAACATTACAGCCATTAAATTATTCCTACCTTCTCATGCTTCTTACTAAGAGACTCCAGCTCTTTATCTCTCTTGCTGATCACCTTGAAGAATGGCTTTTGATATTTGAGATCTTTCAAAGGTGTTGGCACCAGCAATGCCGGATCTTCAATAGAATTTACATCACATGTAATGTAAACATGTTGTAAAGTAGAATCAATCTGAAATAGTATTAGGATTTACCTCCCTTGGTATAATTATTGCTGAAATTGTGTTTAAAACTATTTGTGAAATAGAACCACTATTATCTTCTGAAAATATTTTCCCACTTAATCAGTTACTAATACACAAAGTTCAAAATCAATCAAATACGAATTGTTGTGAATGAGTTTCATATACAGTAAAATACCTCCATCTTGAAGTCCAAGGGACTTTGAAAAAACTTCGAGATATCCAAGGGTTCGAGATATCCAAATTCGATCTTGAACATTTTTTTTATGGACGGAGGATGATGAATCGGCGTGTTAGGTCGTAATTGGCGGCGGACTTAAAAAAAGTGCAGTGATTACCTAAGCTGTTAAACTAATTATCGCAACCCGGGTCTACCTGGAAAAGGCGAGCGTGGACTACTGGTCGACAATTACAGGGGTTAGAAATTCACAAAACTCGCAAAATATTAGTTGAAATATCTAATTTGCGAGTTAAGAATTTGGAAACTCGCAAAAAATTACCAGTTGTTTTTATCAGTTGCTTGTCTATACTTTGTGTCATTACTGCATTGAATAGGAAATTTAAGCCAAACATGTGGTGTCATCTGAAATTAAGAATTTACCATTAAGTTTTTAGTCCTAAATTGCGAGAAGTCTTTGGAAATTGCGAGTACATTTTAAAAGTATTAGCACTAAGTAATTGCGAGTTGTCAAAATTGTGAGTTTCTATCCCTGATTCAATTATCATTAGTTTCTTACCAGCCGCGGGCGTGAATATGTGACTTGAGTAGGCCAGGTATGGTAAGCAGACTGGAAAATTGACGGCACTTCGAGATAAACCAGGTGAAAAAAGGCATGGGACCTTGAAAATACTTCGACATAAGCGGGGTATTCGAGATAAACGTGTTCGAGATATCAGGGTTTTTAAATCATTTATATAAGGAAAACGGCCGGGACCGGCCGTCGACTCGGCATTAAGCAAGGTATTGCAGATAAAATTGTTCGAGATACAGGTATTTTACTGTAGATCTTATGACTTGTAAAAGGAAGTTTGACTTTGAAGGAAAAAATTCTTTCTATCAAAAATATTTTGACAATATCTTGATGATGTACTGTAAAAGTGGAGTACATTATGGTGGTTTTAATTTCACTGTGTCTGCAATCAAAGAATTTTCCACAAACATTAAGCCTTTTTGAATTTTGTTGACATATCAATGTAGCATTTATTTATCTAATGGCACATGCACTTTTTTAATTGGACATGTCAATCAGTAAGACTTCATTTGTGATGCACATCAGTTGTATCCCAAAATATAAACTATACTATCCAATTTGTGTGTCAGTAAATCTCAGTCGTAATTTCGAGAAAGATAAATTCATATTCCAAACTTTGACAACAAGAGAAAGAACACAACAGTACAGCATTTAATTGTTCAAATTAGTCAACAACTGTGATACAATGAACAAGAAAATATATGGATGGAGGGTGGGGATCTCAATAGCTTTCAAAATATTAAACCATTTTCAAAAGGACGGGGTCAGTCATGAACCTTGGGTTCAGGTGTCAGAGCTAAAAAGGATTCAATGAATAAGATTAACTAATGTAAAACCAATTTTAAAATACATTACAAATGCATACATACCATTCAATAGTGACTGAATTGTGCTCACTGCTTGCACTGTTGATAGAAAAAACAGATACAATTATTGCAATGTTAAAGTGCACACAAAGTACACCAAGATGATATTTTAAAAGCCTTTCAAACTTTTCCAACTATATTTATACAATTAGAATCAGAGCCTTTGGGATAAAACTATCCAAAAATCCATAAAATAATCTCAAACTGAACATATCCATTCCAACATCATATTTATACAACCTCAATCACAGTACACAAACTTCCATACCAGCAAAGTGGCAGATATAAGTATGTCTATGGTCAGCTATAAGTACAAGTTATATAAGTACAAGTTATGTATGATATCAAATAACTATATACTGGTCGACCTGTAAGCAAATTTGCTAAAAGCAAAAATCAAAGCAAATATTGTTGGTTAACTGTACACATACAACTACATACATTGGGAATCTGGGTTGCGTGCAAGATGGTATCAGCTAGCTTTTCAACAAGTTAGCAGTTTTCAACACAAAAATGACTGATCAAGATGGTGCACAGAGGAATTTCAGTTATTTTCACATGAAAACATCAACTAATTACACATAAAACAATCATGAAGGAATTTGAAATACTGTATTATTAAAACATAGGCTGGCAGTCGCCATCTTGAACATGCAGTTAGGTTCACTAGCAAACATTTCAATTTTCACAATATATTCCCACACCCTACTTGGTTTAGGAGCCATTACAGGACCACTAGCTAGTCATTACAATATTGAACGCACCCCTGTTTTCTTTAATCGATATTTGGTTGAACTGACTTGGTTGTCCATTACTTGGCTCTGGTTTCACTAATGGATGATTGGGTTTCTTGACGATTGGGTTTTTTTCCTCAGGATTCACAGATACTGGGCTCATTTGTTTTGGTTCTCGACGTTGCGGTGATGTTGGGCCAGAAGTTTTCCCATTTGACTGTATAGACTGTAATGTAACATATATTAAACAATAAGAGTAAAATTTCAGCACATGTGTAATTGGCCCATGGGCGACATCGCACACCTGAGCATTTTTCAATTGAAGACAATAACTCCCAATTATGCCCCAATCTTGGGATTCCACTCTGCATCTAAGGGTCATGGTTTGAACAAGGCAACGCAAGCGTAGCATCC
>CAJDSM010025229.1:5730-19683 GCA_903981925.1 Ostrea lurida | reverse complement strand
TCTCTCAATGAATATAGGTGATAACAGCAATTTAAACATGATCGGCCCGCATAATTAGACCCAGGGACTTAAATGTCCATCGGGTTAAAACATCAATGAATTTTGCATAACAAATCTAAAGCCAATGGTGTTACAAACTCATTCAAAACACGACAAGTTCCCCTTATGATAGCACATCTACACAGACATGGGCAATTACATCAATGTAATTTATTACAATTATAGATTAACATTAAAATTTTTGATTACAATTAAAATATAACCATTTTTGAAATGTAATTGATTACATTACAATTACTTTGAAAAGTGATCAATTACAATTACAGATTACTTTTGTATAAAAATACCTTGCTGAGCAAGCTTATTTTTACTACTGCAAGGGTGCATATTGAAAAACAAAACACGATGAAAGCTTATTTAATCATATTGTAACGTGCAACCGTTAGTTGTCCGAATTTAGACTTGAGCTACTTGCTCAAAATAATGATTCGTGGTGGGGTTCTCTCGGCTTTGTCCGAGAGTATTGGAACAGCGATTAGGGTAAAAATGATTGTGAGACATTATTGATCAAATGATATTTATTTTACCACGAAAGCAATCCAATCACGTATAATTATAACATATTCAAATCGACTCATAATTACTCATCAAATACTCAAATGCTCACGGTTTATATATCTGCTCAAAGTTTACTGCTCAATTCGACTCAATTTGTTAATGAGAAAACTATAATGAAGTATGGTGCTATGAGCAAGTGTCCATTCCTATCTAAAGTATTTATTATAAAGTTATTTCATTATTGACTTTGTATAGAAAAGACTATTTCAGTCACGTATACTTACAATGTTCGTTTTCTCTCCTACACAGGAGTATGTTTCTGTCACTATGAAGTGTAGACTGACTTGGTTCACGGTATTTATTACGTAACTTGCCTTGAGGTTCAGTAATTCATTCAGATTTTAGAACTGCCACCAAAGTACACTTTTCATGGCCTGTAAATCCTTTCTGGCTGTGAAACAAAAAACCCACTCCGAGGATAAAGTTTACTGAATTTTATTATTACATGTAAGTACCTAGCATGAGAAAATATAGATAATCAATTACAGAAATGTCACTGTCTTAGTTGTGAGTTAAGTATGTTTACGTATATAAAAAAAAGGGGGAGGGGTGTTCAACATAATTCAGCTGGCACCCAACGAAGTAAAATTAGAACAACTAAATTGGTAATAAGTTTCTATGAGCTCAATAATTGGTGTGCTGAACTGTACCAAACGTACATCTTAACCCAGCTCAGTCGTGCACAGCGTGCTGCGTGTCCGACCCCACCGCGACCAACGCCCCGTAGTGTTGTATGTGTGCCGGTATTTAACTATTTACACCCGAACCATGTTACCAATGTACACTCTGACTATACACACATGGACTTTCACGTACTTTGTGACATGCACCAAAATTTGGACCGGAAAGTTTGGAGTACCAATGGCAAATCGAGTTGGAAGACAGTACAAACTTTAAATACACACATTTATACCATAAAAATAATGAGTGGCCAGTGATCATAAATAATACAACAGCGGAAGGACACATCAAGAAGGGTTCGATTTCAGTAACATATATCGTAACAATAAAAGGATTAAGCGCTAAACTTCGATGTATATCTGCCCCAAAGTTCACCAACCGCGTACACGTGTACCAAAGTACACAATAATATGTCACCATAATTTCGTGGTTATTTTTGAACCCTGATAGAAAGACACAAAAGCGCTTATACTTTGTTGTTGAACTCGCATACTCCTGGATACTCCATGTGTACATCGTAGATTACTAACTTTAAAAACGCCAAAGACTGCATATTACCACACTATCCCCCTCCAAAAATAAAAGATTCGTCCTCGAAGTGCACACAGTTAATCAATTACATTACTACACCATAGATATATCATCATACTAAAATATCATATACCAATTAACAATTGTAACGCAAAATGAATTGCAGTTACCAAATACTTCACATTTACGTAGTTAAAAATGAATCCATTTACACATACTCAGCCAGACATATTACACATGGTCATCATACATGATTGATATATTAAAAAAGGATGTACATATATGTGGTGTTTGCTATCATTATGCCAAGTAGGTTTATTTTAATAAAAGTATTTATTTACTTAATGCCATATATACTGTTACATTAAATAAAGTCAATAATCACAATAGTGCCACTCAGGAGTTCAAGGCGGTTCGTAGACGGTCTGTGCTGGGCCCACCTCCTGGAAATTCGCTGATAATATATGATGAGGTTTGGGAACGGTCAACGGTGTAACTCGGAGTCAGTGTAGATACACTGTTCAGTATATAGCAACCATCACGAACGCAAAATTCCTCCACATTTGGTTTGGGACGGCAAGGTGTACAAGGAGTTCAGTTAGATACACTGTTCAGATGAATACGCAACCATCACGACGCAAATCCTCCACATTTCTACTTCAGTCCTCCCGAAGTAACCCGTTTGAAAAACAGTTCGTCCAGCTGATTTTCCTTGTCTCGGTGAAGAATATAGGACTCCTTTCCATACTCGACATGAATGCCATTGCATTAGTCTGCTATCCGTTTGTAATAAATGCAATAAACGTAAATATGGTGTTTTATTTTGCTAGTTTTTCTCAGGTGCTAAAATCATCCAATAAGGGTAACTGCAATAAGATGGTTTCATACAATTTCGACACACTCAGCTCCTCTCATTGGCGAAAAGCAAAAATAATAAAATAAATAAATATCTCAAACCTTATACCAATGGTTGATCAGACCACTGTATAAAGTCTCCCGTAACCATGGGTACACAGACAGTATCGGGTACCTCACACAACTAATCGCCGGCCTTTTTTTCACCAAGAGCTTCTTTCCCAGGCAGCCCAATTTCCGAACATAATCCATTACTGGCCTATTCTCAACTAAGGCTCTTTCCCTGGCAGCCCCAATTTCCACACGTAACTCCATTACTGGCCTATTCTTGCAAACAAGACAACTGAGTATTTATTTCTCCCTTTTCTCTCGCTGCTAAACCATATTCATTTACCATTCTGAACAAACTGCATCAATTTTCAATGAATCGTTCCACTCGAGTATGTAACATCAACCAATCATTATTTATGGTACCCTTTCATCTGTTAGATAGTTTCAGGCACACTCCTTGTCCTGAAGATGTCGTACAGCTACACAGCTTGTCCTTCTTTGTAAGATTTTTTAATTTAGCTGTAATATTCAATCTTCTTTTTATAAATCATACCTTTCATCAATATCTGCTAATTTTTCTATTTTGTTCTCCCTATTGTCACCTTCGTTTCTGAAAAATGCATCTATTAGTTTTCATTGAAAGTTTTTAAATCACCCCCAGGTAGGAATGGTCTTCCCGCTCCCTGAATTGTGGCTCTGGTTTAACTGACTGCTCGAAGAACCCCACAGCATATAGACCTGTGGAAAACCGGAACAAAACCCTGTTCATAAAATTCATCTGGATCACTATAGTATGTATCATCCCGTTGATATCACCCTGAACAACGGGTGCAATCAGAATGAAAATCGCTCTCCTGTCTCCATCATTCCTGAACGCCGGATAAACTGCACCTAAAATTGGGAGTCATCATAATTTTGAAGTTCTGAAGTAATCTCTGCTGAAGTTGTTTGAAAAAAAAAGCCAAGTAAATTTCTAAGTTTCTGAGCTAGACTAAGTAAACATTCTCATCAGATTTATAGAATTTTCCAAGAAAAAAATAATAATACAGGTAACGTCGAGGTCGATCACAGGATCCTTGTCTAAAACTGAAGAAGTCCCACCGCTGCCACCAAAAGATTGTAACGGCCTGAGTTCAGTATATTCTTTCAGATTTTTATAACTGCCAACCAAATACACTTTCCATTGGGCCTGTATAAATCCTTTCTTGGCCTGTGAAACAAAAAACCCACTCCGAGGATAAGTTACTGAATTTATTATTAATGTAAAGTACTCTGATGAAAATATATGTAGATCAAATTACCAGAAATTGTACTGTCTTGTTTGTGAGTTAATAGTTTTACGTATATAAAAAAAGGGGGGGTCTTACAATAATCAGCTGGCACCCAACGAGAGTAAATTAGAAAATAAATTGGTAATAAGTTTGTATGAGCTGCAAAAATTGGTGCTGAGAACTGTTACCAACGTACATCTAACCAGCTTCAGGTTCGTGACCAGCTGTCCTGGCCGTGTCACCACCCACCGCGGACCAACGCCCCGAGTGTCAGTATGTCCGGTATTTACCCTATTTACACCGGAATATCCAATGTTACCAATGTCACACTCTGACGTCTACACCATGACGTCACGTATTTGTGAATGCACCCAAATTTTGTTAACCGAAGTTTGGATTACCAATGGCAAATTCGAAGATTGGAAGAAGACAGTACAACTTGAAAACACAATATACATAAATAGAGTGCCAGTGATCATAATAATACAGACAAGGTAAGGACCATTAGAGGTCCGACTTTCAGGTACACATATAGTCGTAAATAAAAGGAGTTAAAAGCGCTAATTCGCATGTATTATTCTTCACAAAGTCACCGACCCGCGTACACCGTTCCCAAAGTACCAATAAGTATGTCACCAAACGTGGTATGTTTGAACCCTGATAGGAAACACAAAGCGCTTATGGTTTTGGGTATTTGACTCGATACTCCTGGAATCTCCCATGTGTACATCGTAGATTAGCGCTAACTTAAAAAACGCAAGACCTCATATTACAATACCCTACTGCTCGCCCCGGATTGATAATATTGAGCGTATGATTGGTTCAGAAATCTAGCAATGTTGATTGGTCAGTGTATTGGTAGTTTCAATCCCTCGCGATTCACCAACTTAAACTATATTAAGGATAATAAGCATATATACACATGATGAAAAATAATACAAACTCGCTTCAACTATATATCTTCATCTTAAAACCCAAATTTTAGTTATGCCCACTAATTTTACCTTATCCTATCGCCTTTCACTTTGGCTTCTTTAGTTCGAGGTCACTGGGATATATCGAATCGACGTATAAATGAAAATAAGTATTTTTAATAGAAAAAAGGCTTTCAATACATCTAAACACCGAGCTACAGGAAGAGTTTTTTTCATTCCAATATAGAATTTTTTTTTATAAAAAGGATACATTTCGTGTGTCTGGAAATGGCGACTGAGACAAATGGAAGACTGCGCTGCGTTTATAAGTTCACCCAGAGAGTGTTTCGATGAATATATACATGTATTAGTATAATGAACAGAATCCGTATGGGTTTTCTGGAGGCTTATCAAAACCATATGGATACAACGACTCGTTAAGGTTTGGTTCCACTTCCGGTTGAATTGCATGTCTCAGTCTGTGGCTGAGGGACTACGAATCTGCACATTGTAAATTCGATTACAACGAATTTTAGGCTATTTCAAAAGAATTCTGAATCGATGATGTTTATCTCTTACTTGGGGGAAAAACAGGGATTGAATATAACACAAATGTTGTCTCAAAAGGACATTTTCCCCACATTTAAAGATAGACTCAACAATTAAAAAAGCCTGATTGAAATTATTACACAAAATAAGTTTACAAAAAATGTCTAGATATTTTAAGCAACGAACGCAAGTGTCAGTGGGTTTACTGACATCAGTTGATGTTAATTTCTTTTTCGCCAGTCACTGGAGCTCAGTGGCAAGTGTAAAGGCAAAGATAACGAACAGTGATCAATCTCGTATGTCCTAAATAGAATACAAAAACAGGAGTTGGGCAATCACGGACCCCTGGACACACCAGAGGTGAGATCAGGTGCCTAGGAGGAGTAAGCATCCCCTGTTGACCTTTCACATCCTCCATAAGCCCATTGTCTTTATCATGTAAACTGAACAATCCTTAGTCAAATCAGCTTGTGAAAAACGGCTTAACTATGTCTATTAAACACATCAGACAGCATTTGACTCAATGGTAGGTCATATTGGTAAACTAAATTGTTATAACGACCATAGCTGCCTTCAAACGTGATTGTTGAAACCCCTGCAACGACAACTTGTCTGCAAGCAGCCTACCTCGATTCAAAAATTGTTCATACGCAGAACAACCTTGTGTATCGAATAGTTGAGAAGACATAGCATACCGATAAGCCAGGTGATCGATGGAATATTCCTACATAATATGGGAAGTTGTGATGCTGGAAGTAAGAACATCGTCCCGTTGTCAAAAAGTTGAGTAGTAGCTTTGCCGGTATGTCATGTTCAATAAATATCAAGTACGAAGCAGACATGGAAGATCTTGTGGTCCTTTATTTCTAATTCGTTGGGATATATGAATACATATGAAGGACAATCATTATTATTGATAGATAAGCATCGTCCATATATCGAAATTGTCGAATTAAGGCCACCGCTAGAGATGTTTTTCTTTTCATGTAGAAGCTTTTTGAATGAATTCTGCCTCCACTAAGAATATTAAAAATTTAGTGTCAGTCTTAATTATAAGAGCACTTATTTCGTGTTCATTTGGTAATTCCAACAGACTGTTGTGAAGTACTGGTTTGCCAAAACTACAAATATTAATTGTTCTCAATGAGGTAACTCCAGCATTGCTTTAATATCAACTGCAGAGATTATGTTGTGTAGAATAGAGTGAGTTTAACAAAATTAATTTTTTGAATGGCTGATGACTAAATAAGTAATATTTCTCTTTTCCATTTTGCTAAAAAACATTCTGCTATAATTTGTTAATCAATTTGCTTGATCGTTTAATATATCGTCGCGGGATGGTCGTGTTAAATGTGTTGTATAAATAGTCATATTTTTGCTGATGTTGTATTGTGAAGGTTTAGGATTTTCAAAATTCGCCAGAAGTTCTCTTTAGAGATTTTTAGAATCCACATTTGATTTCTACTTAAATGGCATATGTAGTTTCTACAATACGTCTGATTGCTCTTGAACAGCTGTCAATATTTATCGTGAGGAGTAAAGACATGGCTGAGTTTGCTTCGTGAACCAGGAATTTGAGCTCGTAGAGCCATCCTCCCGGATCACGAAAGTTTTCAGTGGACACGAAATTAAGCGCTAAACATGTATATCTGACTGAATTTGATAAATTTTTTAGTTTGTCGAAATTCACGAAATTGAGCTTACGTCCAGTTGAGAAAATGCTTCATTTTTTTCCTCTAAAATGAATATTTTCCTGAATATCAGTCTCGAAGTTAAATCAGCCTAAAGAAATGTCATAGGAATTCTTTGGTGGATTTGATTTGAATTTCAAGGCAGACTGGAACAATAATTTCGACTGGATATTATTCTAGGACCAGGCTTCCCACAGTTTTACCTTGAACCACGTAGCAATCTTGTGTATAGCGACATATATCCATGATTTGATTCATGAGAACCAAAAAAGAGCTTTGATAGTGATTTTCTCGAAATTTTATCATACAAGAATACACATGCTTTACATGCATATTTGGTTTGTATCCTTTTGCAATTCTATGGTCGTTATAGACGATTTAATTTGCCATAGGCCTCCATTAGGTTAAATGCTGTTGATGGCTTTGATAGGCAATTGTTAAGCCGTTTTCATACACTGGATTTGAAAACGGATTAATCTCGTTTATTGATCAAGATTATGGCTCACGTGCGATGTGACCGGTCGAGAGGGGAATGTTTACGCCTCCTAGTGGCCTGATCCACCTCTGGTATAAAGGGTCCATGTTGACAACTCTTGTTTTGTATTCTGTTTGGAGACTTTTTTCATCCAAATGTCGAGTTAAAGACCACAGCATGAAATTGTTGTTTCTGTTAAAGCTTGCGAATTACATCCTGCCCACCTAAGTAAAACACCTATAAACAGTCAGGCAGACGAAAAGAGAACATTGGAAAAAATCTAGCAAGCCTGTTGGGACGAAGTGATCACTAAGACTATAAATGTTGTGATGGAATTTCAGCATCATTTTAATATCATCTTCAGAGTTTGTGCGTGAATCAGAGTGGACGGTTAACAAAGAAATTAGAATGTCACACACATATTGAATATTATCCACCCCCCCCCCGCCGTTTTGTTGTTGAAGAAGCAATTGTTATTTGTCGATTAATTTCGACCGAAATGGTGTCTCAAAATGTTGAAATGTCATTGTTAATTGTACCGAATAGATTTTTTCTGAATGTTGATTTGAGAAAAGTCGTGATTTCAAATTAGTGGAACGTTTTTGATTTTACTTTAGAATCCACATGCTTCTGGAAAATATTGTAGCACATTATGAAAGTTTTTCCTTCACAGCTGACAATTATTTTCGCGAAAGCAAAGAATTATTAAGTCCCATTTACTACTGCAGAGAAAAATGTATGCATTTGATTGACGAACAAGCATGTACATGAGGCCATACCTGTCAAGAATAGATGGTATACAAAATGGCTTCCATAGTTAAGCGCTTCGTAAGGAATCGTTTACTTTTTGTATTTATCCGTCTTATAGTTGAGTATTTTTAAAGATTATTTGTAAAATTACATTTTCTTACTTTGATAAGTTATTACCAAAACTCCGCTAAGACGTAGAGTAACAACAATACGGTTGCGTGTTTGTAAACAAGTTTACCGTTTTGTGACGTCATATGTTCAAGGCGGCTGCACTATTTGAAACCAGACATGCCTAGATTTCACAACTTTTTAAACATTAAATGCAATATGAAATTTAGAAATGAATATAATTGTTCTTCTTTCAAATATTATTCAATACTCTAGATAAATGTTGCAATGAATTAGGATTTTCATCATTCAACTTTCTTTTTTTCCCAGGGCTCTGCCCCTCTCTTTGATTGTTCGATTTTCTCATTGATTGCTCTACAGTAGTACATATTCGTTATATGGATCTTGGCAGGTATATGGACTCATATTCCTGTCAAGCATATTATATTCTCCTCGCCTGACGGCTCGGGAGTATATAAACTTTGACAGGGATTATGAGTCCTTGTCATACGGCAAATTAGATTCCTAGGATTTTGATTGGTTCATAGCCGTTATTATGAGACCATATTACCTGCCTGAGACAGATAATATAGGTCACGTGATCTTACTGTGACGAATACGTTGGTAAACGATCCGCCATTTGGACTCGCTTTGAACAACTCTTATGTAGTCTGAAGCAATCACGCTGTTCGTAAAGAATGTATTATAAGAGCAATGAACACCAAGTTTGTAAACAGTGCAAATGGTGACAAAGAGTAGAGATATACTCTGAAACAAAACAACGTAAAAGTTCATGATGTATGAATTTGCTTTCTAACAACGTCATATTACACTTCGATCATATTGTCTGTGACGTGTACAACTCGTGACGTACAAAGTTCAGATCGGTGATCAGTGACGTTACACGTCAGCAGCTGAGATAGAACCTAAACATTTGTAATAAAACAGATAGGAGATCATGTGCAAACTTTTATATATTGAATTGAAGTTAACTGTAGATCACTTATTATTCGCGAGAGATTTATTTCCGCGTTAATTCGCGAGACGGGTCGTTCGGGAAATTCAAATATCTCGCGTTTACTTTCTACTTTTTGAAAATAAATCCATCAACGGACAAATCTCACATTTATTCTTTATATGTGTACCGCCACACCAGAAACTACGCTATTCAACATTTTCCATCGCCATCACATTACATGCACATGTGCAGTTAGTATTTGGTTTATTCTCATCCTCGATGTAAATAAGATAAACTGCTACATATCAAAAAAATATTTTAAAGAACATAAACAATAAGCTAACAAATAAATTGCAGAAACATTACAAACAAAAATTAAAATCATTACGATGCTACGAGTCAGCGGTGTGGCGGTTTCTTCATCAATTATTAGTAAAACTTACCAAGAAATTACCTGTAGCAAGCATGGGTATTATAAACTGGTCATTTGAATATGTCGATAAATCCAAACGGTACATACAAAGACGTACAGCACTTGACATTACGATCATAATGCAGGCGGATCTATTCGCGAAATATAAGTTATTTTTAACTGTGTTTCGCAAATTATTGTATTCGCGAATAAACACCGGACCGTGTAAATGCGAAATAAAATATCGCGAAAAATAAGTGATCTACAGTATGACAAAATTGTTATTACAGCTCCAGGCAGGTAATATGGGCTGATAAAAGTTGTCTGTGTTTCATATTTCCCTCGCCTTCAGCTCGGAAAATATGAAACACAGACACTTTTATCAGCCGATATTACCTGCTTGAAGCTGTAATAACATATAATTACCCTGCCAAGAAATCCTATAACTAATAATGTACACGGCATCATTCAAAGATTTGACAAAACTTGAAAAAGTAAAATAATGAACTCTTAAGGTTTTATAGGTAAGCATCCGTTTTGGGAAGCTTCTATCAGTTATGAGTCTCAATCTGTTCCAGGCAATCAGGTGTGACCATGAAAACCGTAGAATTTGATCGAAAACCTCGTTCCCTGTAATGTACCCATTCATTATTAATAAAGCGGCTAATAGTTCATAAATAGTGAATGTCACGAATTGCAAATATCGATCAAATGTGAGCGAGGTGTACAACGTGCATAAATGCAGAAAATCGTTTTTTTTTAAAAATTAATCGTGAATTATTAATGAAATGCTTGAAATAAATGATTATCTAACTCTTCTTTGGTAGGTATTTTAAGAACATATTGCATGTCAAAAGGAAGACAATGAGAAATCCGGGTACTCAACTTCATTTTTTTCAAAGGTCACGATAGTAATATATTTGGATTCCTTTTACTTTGGAAATGAAAATAGCTAGAAAAGAATAATGCTGAACTACGAAGTGGTTAAATTCCTCGCATTTAATTTCTTTTTGCATATACCAGACTTCGAGCATTTTCCGCAGTAATGGGTACAGAAACGTGAACCATCCTTTATCAACCGTTTTTGAACGAAAGTTAATAGACTTGACACTTTAGTTTTTAAAGCTTTTGTATACTGCCAAATATGAAAAAAAGAAAATAAATGCAAGCGTTTACCTATATATGCATAATTTTACAAGAATTATTTCTTTAAAAGTTATATGACTCTCTGTGAAAACACAGCGCGTCCAAATGTGTTAGTATCGTGCCCTTTGAAAAATATTGAAAGTAGTTAGAGTACTCGAAATATTCATGTTATTGTCATCGCTATCTTAAGATGCAATATGTAGTTGATATAACAACCAATAAATAATTAATACTTAAACAATTCATTAATGATTTACAATTAATGTGTTTTAAACCTTGATGTACGTTGCACAGCTCTTCCATATTTGATCGAGATTTGCAATTTATGTCATACACTATTTATGAACCATTAACCTTTCGTAACTATTGAGAAGAAATCATTTATGGGTATGATTGGTACATTACAGGGAGCGATGCGTTTAATCAAATTCTACATTTATTTTATGGCGACTCAATATTACCCATAGTTCTATACGTCTCTGCACTCCTCCGGCGGAAATTTTATGGTAACCCCTGATTGCCCGGAACATATTCGGGCTTGTTACTGCCAGAAGCTCACCAAAAAGGGTGTACATCTATAAAACCTTACGATTAAGGCAAAGATAACGAACAGTGATCAATCCCGCAAGTCACAAATATAAGATGGCGAAGTAACAATGTATCAAACGTAATCATAGTCCCCCAAAACACACACAAAATCGAGTGTAGGTCAACACGGACATTCGACAAAAGCGAAGGCAGGATCAGGATTAGGTGCCATGGAGGAGTAAGCATCCTCTGCTGACCGGTCACACCCTCCGTGAGCCCGTAGTCAAAATAAAGTAAATGGGGTTACCCGTTACAAAAATTGGCAAACACGGACCCTGGACACCAGAGGTGGGATAAGTGCCTAGGAGGAGTAAGCATCCTGTCGATCGGTCACACTCGCCGTGAAACCATTGTCTTTATCAGGTAAATGGAGTAATCCGTAGTCAATCAGTGCATGTATGAAAAACGGCTTAACAATTTCTACGAAACACATCAAACAGCATTTGATCATACTGGCAAACTAGATCGTTATAACGACCATAGAATTTGCGAAATGCTGCCTTTAGAGTGACTGTTGAAACCTCTGCAACAACAACGTGTTTGTAAGTAGCCTACCTCGATTCAAAAACTGATCATATCGGATCAGTTTATAGACATACACACCGTATGCAGGTGACGATGGAATAATACATTAAATATTTATTTTTGGCATGAAAAGAAATTATTTTATTTCATAAAATACAATTTTTAAAAACAAAATGAGTTCTTTAAGAGTGATATGCACAATCAGAGAAGCTGCATACGCGGAAGTGAATTCATGCCTTGTTTCAAATCACAAATCCCCATGATCGTTTGTTCCGTGATACATTTATAAAGTTTTTTGTCTTTATCGAAATAAAGGTCAGTACATGTATTTCATCAATATAAATAATATACGGTACCAATTTTTTGGACCAGATGCGCATCTCGACAAATCATGTCAACAAGATAATGCAATGCAACTGCAAGGAGTCATTTAATTGTGAAAACATTCAATGTAAATATATAAGGATACACTGTACTGGAAGATGAAAACAGACGTCTAAATTTATTGTAAAATGAAGAGCTTATCAACGAGAAAACCGTGCAGAAATATCAACATGACGAAAATTGTGCGGGTCGTCAATATAAATATTCAGAGGATGACCCAGGGAAAGATCCCTCTCTACTCAAAGGCCCTGAGTGCGGAGCTTAAATTTTGCAGCCCTTCACCGGCATTGGTGGCGTTACTATATGAGTGAAATTTTCTTGAGTGGGATGTAAAACAATAAAATAATCAATCATTCAATCTTACATAATATGATCCTTTCATTCGTACAGTTCTTTTAAATTTAAAATATCATCTAATTATTTCACCTAATGATTTATCTATTTAGTACCAGAGTCCTGCGCGGAAATCACCGCTTGTTCTGGAATAAGTACTGATGGAGAATACTGGTTATATCCAAACGCAACGAGTGGACAGAGAGTGAAAGTCTATTGTCATAACATGGGATCGAACCCGACAGAGTACATCACCCTGAAGTACGCCAATACATTTGTTGAACACGACACATCAAACTGGATAGTGTATATGGAACAGTGTCAAACTGACTACAAGTCTCCATTAAAGTCGGCAAATTTTTCCAAAGTTGCCATAAACATTCAGGTACTTAACATAAATTGTACGCCATTTCCAACAGAGAAGTCTAAATTAATGCATTTAAAGAAATTTGTGTGTAAGTTCTTAAACACTTTTATCTATCATTAGTCTACGATGAAGTTAATCCTGTCAAGAAAAAGCTATATAGTTAACAGATGAGCATGGAATAAAAAAAAAGATTTGTAAATGCTAATACTGTATTCATATATGCATGTATGTAATTTTGGATGTGCTAAATTGTTCGCATAGATTATGGTACTGTGGAATAATTTTAATTCGTGGGGGCCAATGTTCGTGGGTAACCAATATCTTGCTGGTCCGTGGGGACGTAATTTCGTGGGTATTTGATGAATAATGCGAATTGCATAACATTTATTAAGATTAAAAGAAAAATAAAGCATGTTCGTGGGGACCTAAAATCGTGGGTGAGAATGACCCACGAAATCCACGAGCATTGATCCCCCACAAACATTGATGATTCCACAGTATTCCCTATAAATTATTTAAGGAATGATGCTAATTTTGACTTAGGTTATACGATATAATCTAACTTGGTGCAGTTTACAATAGAATACTGGTTACGCTTCGCGGATTATATTAAGCGTAAGCTGCACCAAGTTAGATTATATCGTATAACCTAGGTCAAAATATTAGCTTCATTCCTTATGATTTAATTCAGAAAATTGTATCTAACATCATGTGATGAATAACTTGCGAGATAATAAGAATTTTGG
>CAJDSM010025228.1:0-13888 GCA_903981925.1 Ostrea lurida | reverse complement strand
TATGTATACTTCTCTTATTATTGTAGCTGAATCATTTTGTGATTTATGTATACTTCTCTTATTATTGTAGCTGAATCATTTCGAGACATGACCCCGAGTTGCCTTCCGCCACAATGCCACAGTCAGAGACATAAGGTGAGTACTGGACACAATGCCCACAGTCAGAGACATAAGTTAAGTACTGGACACAATGCCACAGTCAGAGACATAAGGTAAGTACTGGACACAATGCCCACAGTCAGAGACATAAGGTAAGTATTGGACACAATGCCCACAGTCAGAGACATAAGGTAAGTATTGGACACAATGCCCACAGTCAGAGACATAAGGTAAGTATTGACACATGCCCAAGTCAGAGAATAAGGTAGTACTGAACAGTATCCAAAATTGCCTAACTTAAAATCATTCTCTTTCTTTCTTTATTCTATTTTCTGGCTATTGTGTGTTCTTCCAGTTGTGTCATCATCATATAAGTTATTGCAGAGTCAATCATTAACAACAACATGGCAAAAATATTAAGCATTCAAATATATATATATAATATATATATATAATATATATATAATATATATATATATATATATATATATATGATCAAATGTTTTCTTCTGTAAGTTACTTGACTATTTCTTCCATAATATGATGTAAGCTTTATTGTTGATATCAAACGTATCCTGTATATACTGATTTGACCTAATACTTGACTGCCCTTGCTTTATCTGCTCTCATTAAACAGAATACAAAGTCTTCTGCTTTAAAACTCTTTGTTCAGGAGTGACACAAGTCCTGAATAGACTGTTGTAGCAGCAAAAATACATACAACAATTAAGACAAAACTTGTGAGATTACGAGTCATTCACAGAAGCGATATTGCTCTCTATAGTACATGTACCACTTCTGCTTCCTGGAGAAGACTTTGACTTCTGTTATTTGTATATAGATTGAAGTGTTATATTTTTTGTGACTAACTTCTGGATTTCTCTAGTTCTGAGGAAGCGAGTGATAGCGATGTCCCTCTACCACTACCATTACGCTCGCCGCCGCTATCATTTTTTCTTTCAAAAGAAACAAATACATGCAAATCTGTTTTACACTGATATGAGCGAACATTTTTTATAACAAAATTACTGTGGTAATGATCTCATAGGTGATTCAGAAGATTTAGAACAATCATTGTATCAAGAACATCTCAAATGTACTTGAGAGGCATAAAGATAGAAACACTTTAATCCCTCATGATTTAGAATGCAGAATAGAAAGTGAAACTTAACTGTTAGAGGTAAAGGGCAGATCAAAAGTAGTGTTACAGATCCAGTCTCTCGCCCCTGACAGAAAGCAACACAAGGTTAGCTAGGATCGGGAGTTATACACTGGGGGAACACAGGCACACAGATATAATGAGCAAGATTTAAAGTCTCACAGATTTTCAATTGTTTTCAAACTTTATATTTATTTAATTATCATAAAAATTTTCTGATGAACATTTTGTAATTAAAATTGAGTAAAATACTTATTTCCTTGCTCTAGCTACTTTATTTCTTCTAAAGCCATGCAGTATTATTAGCATTTTCAAAGCCTTTCACCAAATGAAATAGACTGACAAACTTTAACGTAACAACATCTAGCCATAACACGTCAACTTCACTTCAAATGCTAATTTTAGAGATATCTCACACTGAGACATAAAATGATCATGTGGCCGGATTCGGGCCAGAGTTTCAGCAATGGTCGGGCCCCCGTCCACAAGAGAGATGGGCACGTGACGTCGTAAAGAATGGGGAGACATGGGTCGCTCCTGTTGAAGTGTTATGATTCTCCGTGGAAAACGTGCAAAAGTGGTTTCAGGCATTTCCGTGTCGGAACACTATAGGAGAGAGTGAGAATATGGAACAGTCAAGGAAGGTGAAAGAGACACCCCACTCCAGTGGAGAAGAAGACTACTGCCAGTTAAACAGACACACCAAATCAAACTATTTCATCATTTATTGGAACCAAACATGCATGTTAAGTTTTACTATGTGAGTTTGCTCTTGGTGTGCGTATTTCTGACAGCAATCTTGTGTGCAATGTGCTGTTACAAAACAAAATAAAAGTTGGTTGGTGTAAGACCCAAAGCTCTGGAGGCTCCAAATATCTGATATGCATCTGCAGCATCTCCATGGTGACCACCATGATATGGGAACCAACCAGTAACCTACCTGCGTGTGTGTAGCTGGTCCGCACATTTAAACCCACCAAAGTCTGGGCTATGTTAGGGGTACCCTCACGAAGCGCCACCTGTAGACGACGTTGCAATTCATCATGTGTTAATGAGCGATGTATCTGCATTGACATTATTGGTGGCTTACATGGACAAAGCGGGTCCCCATCCTCACACTACACAATGGCAGGCAGCAGGAAATGACAAAACAGGCCAGATATCACATACCAAAACACCAGCTTTTAGTTCCACACATTTTTAAATTATTTCATTTTTGCATGTACATAGTGGGAGTATGTGTAATCTCATTATATCATTATCATAAGATATGTTTATAGACCTATATCTATAACATGAGTAAAGTCTTTTCATAGTTCAAATTTGAAAGATTATTCCTGCAAAAAACCCAGAGTCAATCATATTTTAACCATACTGCAAAACATTTTTTATCATGTGATATACATGTATCATATCATGTTCAGTTTTTCTGCCCCCTCTTCCTTTTGTAATTAAAATGATTTCATTTCTTTTTAATTATATGACTCAATATAAGCTTGTGTTATAAGATACAGATCTTATAAGCATTTTGTTAAATTAGTAAATTCCAACTAATAATCCAAATCACATGTATATATCTCCTCCACCAGCTAAACAGTGACAATTCCTCAGGCAAATAGTTTGCTGAAATTACTTTCTTTATTTATCACAGAGTATCATATTACAATAGCTACAGAGTTTTCACCAGTTTTAAAATAAAATATATATATACAATTTCCCATGGTTCGTGGTTTGATATGATTATTATCCAATGAATTGTGTGTTTTTCTATCCCCGAGCCTTGGCAAGGGGATAGAAAACACACAACTTGTTGGATAATAATCATATCAAACCACGAACCATGGGAGATTCTTTTTATCACATATTTTATTCAAACAGACTAGGCCTAGTGGATTACCATGTCCATTTCAAAATTATTTTTTCAGGTTACCTTAGCCCGAATACATATCCAACGTTAACATTACACCGCTATAAATAGTCTGTTGGGAATAAAAATAATAAATGAAAATTGACTGTCACAATGTTTAATTCATAAAGTATCATTCTCAAATGAGAATACATTTCAAGACATTTTGCATTGAAATTGTGTGAAAATTTCAGTCATCCACTGATGAAACGAGTTAAAAAAAATATTGTTGTCACGAGTGTGAATGTTAACGATAAATTCATGTACATCGCCATTGAGAGAATTTTGATGTTTCCTGAGAAATGGAGGGCCGTGGAGCTTTTATTGTTAGATGTTCTTGGGTTCTTACACCTGTATTTGTGATTGCAAAATTGGTTTTTTGAGCAGGAATGTTGAGTTAGCCGGCCTGTACAGTCTTAACCACTTTCTTCACATATAAATTTATTCATTTTGAAGAATTTAACATTTGTGCCACGTCTATCAATATTTTGATGATATTGATTTATTGGGAATTCTGTCACCCTGATCTAGTTTTAATACACATTTCGTCATGTGGCGTAGGAATACATACTGTTGGTGATATGAAAAATTATCACATGAGTGATATCAACTGTATAAAGGGGTAAATATGTGATAAATATATATATCAAACTTTAATCAAGGACAAAGTCAGGTCTCATCTACCATTTCCAACACAAACGGGCCTAACCAGGGTAGAATTGTCACCACCGAATTTAAGCAGCACAGTTACGTACTCTGCTGGAAAGCTGACAATTTGTATCTATAGAGGGGGGTTGTCCTGCCTGGTCCAGATACTCCAGCAGCTGTTGGTAATTGGACTACAGAGCAAGTGAAAATGTCAAATGTTTCTCAGTTACAATGACCATTTCACATTCAATATTGGTGCTATACAGCAGTCTGTGATGCAATGCACACACTCTAAACATGTGACATGTACAATTGTCCTAAATGCCATCACATGTCAGTGTCTACTGCAAAACCCACCAAATGTGTTCCTAGGTTTCTAACATTGTGAGAAAGCCAGTTTTAAAGGTGATTAAAATCATCTAATGAAACAAATTCAACTCGTGTTTATTTTTTAAAACATGACATTACAATGAATTCCTATTACAGTTGTACTTACAAAGAATGCCACATCCCTCTGTTTTTCTTCATCATTTCTTTTCTTCATGTCTGCCATTCTCTGTAATATCTCTAGTCATGTACATCTCAAGCACAGACAAATCATCTCAAAGTCAACATAATTTTTGAACATTGCAAACAGAAAGCTTTTGTTTATGACTGAGTGAATTCTCCCTGATGTAGCGTTATTCCTCGCGCCCCTACCTTGGCTGCCCGCTCTATACTTCGCTCCTCTGAGAAGCACGGGATGCCACCATTCCTTCTACCCTCATACTTGCTGACAAACCTGCTGTCCAGAGTTTGTTTTTTGTACTTTTCTAGGTTTGAGGTGGTCTGTAAATTATAAAGGTGAGGTAAATCTTTCATTCATTATTGCACCTATAAATATAAATATTCAAATTAACCATATTCAGTTACATGGATATCTGAAGGTATAACTTTCTTTTTCAAACTTTGATTTTATCCATACTGATCAGATTAACATATAACAATCATTGTGCATTCTGTAATAGCCAATATTCAAATATCCTCTACAAACAAACCCAAACGCTACACTTCTCTAGAACTCAAGGTCAAAATAAATCAGAATTCATTTCTACTGCCACACAGTCTTAAGATATTTAGTAAAATTGAAGTTCTATTACAACAGAATTATACAACTAAATATCAGAAAAAGATTTTGGTTATGTAATTCAAAATGACTCGAAATAAGATATTATACAAGTATATATCTTGCTGTCCAGTACAGGTATTTCATAAGCTATAAATAGTGCGTCATGTTTAGAGCTAATATTTATCATGTCATCGCATGATTATTCAATGTAGCTTTAGTCAATTAGAGCCTAAACTTGTAACATGCTGATTTGGCCATTTTAGTTAAGAAATGCAGGAGTTAATTTTCATTAACAATTGTCTGTAAGGAAAAGCAGGATCTTTATCATTTTGAAATAAAGTAATTTAAGCATACTGACAGACACAACAAGCTGATAGTATTTACACCGTCAGACTGACAGACACAACAAGCTGATAGTCTTATCAACAGTCCACAACCTTGGATCTGTGCAAGACAAATGAACCTTGGAAAGCCTAAAAAGTTAGAATAAACCAAAACCAGGTTAGTTCTCCATCCCAAATAGTGCAGTGCTTGGTGCCAAGATGTATGCTATGATCGTGGTGACATCTAAAGTACCGAGATACTGCACACATGTTGTAAGAGCTAAGCCATGTCAATTATAGACTGTGTCATTATGTTACAATGATATGTTTAACGTATGGGTATGACAAGGACTAACTAAATACAGTTATTAATTGTAAGGAAACTGCATTGATTTATTTCTAGTGGGAAAAATACAATGAACTTCGTACTACGAATTTTGTCTGGTCATGTTATACAGAAAATCTTTAAGCATGAGGCTTTAAGTTTGATGTAGAACCAGTTTATATACAATGATGCTGACATGTAAACAAAAATATACAAAGCAGTTAAAGTCATTACTAAACTTTGACCTACAAACGAACTCTACAAACGAACTCTACAAAGAGACAAAAATCCTATCAGAGTCTATAACAGAAATTTACCAAAATTCAAATGTTCCCCACTACTTCGACACTTGTGCACTTTCTTTATTACACATTTTTCACAACACATTTTGAGAAAAATGCTCAGTAATACAACACAAAACATGTGAATAAAATCAATTACAATTATTCTGCAGAAGTGTCCACTTTTGAAAAATAAAAAACACCAAAAACTACTGCATATATATCAATCTTAAACCCCTACAAGTCAATTTACCATTAACATTTCCTTGTATCGAATTTGTCTCAATGATCAGGTGTAAATTTCTGTAGTTTAATGCAACATGCAAGCCAATCAACACCTTCTGATGAAGTGAGCACGAACCGCAAAGCAGACACAACATCATGTTCTCTGTGACAACCATCTGCATGTGAGTCCAGAAAATAATACTACCAGCTCTACTGTATGGGATGCCTTGACGAGTTGAATGCCGGAGGAAATGTCACACAGATTATAGACTGGATTTAGCCGGAGGAAATGTCAGGCGGAGTAAAGATTAGATATAATTGGAGAAGTCATTGTCTCGACTAAATGTCAGGCACATTATAGACTGGGTTTAGCCGGAGGAAATGTCAGGCGGAGTAAAGATTAGATATAATTGGAGAAGTCATTGTCTCGACTAAATGTCAGGCACATTATAGACTGGGTTTAGCCGGAGGAAATGTCAGGCGGAGTAAAGATTAGATATAATTGGAGAAGTCATTGTCTCGACTAAATGTCAGGCACATTATAGACTGGGTTTAGCCGGAGGAAATGTCAGGCGGAGTAAAGATTAGATATAATTGGAGAAGTCATTGTCTCGACTAAATGTCAGGCACATTATAGACTGGGTTTAGCCGGAGGAAATGTCAGGCGGAGTAAAGATTAGATATAATTGGAGAAGTCATTGTCTCGACTAAATGTCAGGCACATTATAGACTGGGTTTAGCCGGAGGAAATGTCAGGCAGATTGTAGACTGGAATTAGCCGGAGGAAATGTTGCACAGATTATAGACTGGAATTAGCCGGAGGAAATGTCTGCACATTATAACTATTTAGCCGGAGAATGTCAGGCAGATAAGACTTAGATTTAGCTGGAGAATTCATTGTCTCTCCTTCCTTTGGTGTTTCTTAAGTGTTATTTCCTTAGTGTTCACATAAGATGCTAAAACTTTTTCATTTTCCGCCTGCGTATAATTCCTATTTCTGATGGAGGAGGGTAGTCCACATGTTAATCCCTGTCTCTGTACACTAGTCTGTTTCTTGTCCGGGGAGATTTTGGTATTTCTATTTGCCATGGTCTTCACAGTATCTGCTTCACTCAAAATGGACCTTCTTAATCTGAATGTCGTGCTTTTCTTTGTAGCACGTCCAACTGCAGACTTAGTATCAACAGCAGAACTAAAATATCGACTGTCCGGAGCAGTCACATTTCCTGATTCTGAAATGTCAGGCATACATATAGGATCAACAATGTTTTCATAGTCTTGATACGGACTTTGTAAAAAGGATTCAGTGTCCATTACCCCTGAGTTCTTAGAATTCCTGTTCCTAAGGTTACTCAAACTGAAATCTAAGGAGGTAAAATGTCTAGGAGAACTACGTAATTTGTATGTTGCTTTTGCTAAAAAGTCATCCAGATTCTTTGTAAGTTTTCTTGCACTGTTTTGAGATGCTGGAAAGTCCTCTTGCATTTTCAAAAGTAACATTTTTTTAGACTCAGTCCTGTTGATGTTTGATCCACCTCCTTTTTCCCCCACAGTTGCTTCATCAAATTGTATCTGCATATTGGACAGCTGCACTGTTTCTCTCCCTGCTTCCTCAATGTCGGACTGCTGCACGATGGTGGACAGTTTCAGTGTCGGTTTTGATGGAGATATTTGAGTGGGAAGTTTGAAAACTTTGGATTGTGAGGCTATCGTGCCTCTTCGGTTTTGTTTAAGCTGCAAAATCTTCAAAAACTAAGTTTCATACAATGACGCTACAAGGTATATCAATAGCAAGTTAGTGAAAGCTAGGCATGGTACATGTAATACTGTTAAGAGCCTTAAACAAGCAACACTTTAAAGAAATTCGTCAAACTTTGTCTCATTTTTGGTAAAGTATTCTTGACTGAGCAGAAAGTATTTTTTTTAAATATATATTTTTGTTAATTTGGAAAGAGAGCTAAGTCTAGGTCAATGGAATTCTTAAACTCACCTTTTTGTTAAGGTTGCTAGGGTTACCAAGGGCATCATGTTGAGCATCAGAACAAGAAATAGAAGGTAAGGCCTGTTAGAGAGAGCCAATCAGAACCAAGGTCATAGTTTAAAATAGACAAATCAGTCAACAACATGCAAATTAGAAATCAATAGGGTTACAACATATTATATTATTATGTCTAAAGATAAGGAATTAGTGAGGAAAATTAAATGAGTGCATATACCGTATATATGCTAAATATAAATGGGACATGTACTGCTTCACCAATATTACAATATATTCCACCAAAATCAAGATACAGCAAATGCATGCAGTAAAACCTGTCACCACAAATATTCCAATATAACAAACATTAGCAAATATGTAATCACTGCTCATGCAAATTTGATACCATATTTCACTATACAATATGACACTTAAATTTCATAAACAACAGCAAAGCTCATTTATCATGGAATGGCTACAAAATTCTAATTTTGTGAGGAGAATAAATGCAGCTGTGTAAAAGATAAAGTCGTAAGCACATAATGACAACAGTGAAAATATCATGGACTCTCAGTATCGTGTGCATTGGAACATTTTTGCTGTGCTCATTTAGAAACTTGTTTTTATCGAAAGGTGATGGCATCATCATGATTGCAAGCCTGTGTCCAATGTTGGTGTAAGATGCAAGTTCTCTGTGGGCTACCTGATTTGTCATAGGGTTTAAATGGGCTGAACAGTCTCTTTCTTTGTAGGATCTCTCCTTAGGAAACTATATATATACACACACGAATATACAATTATGTGATAGCAAATGTCTGAAGTAAGCAAAACAAATGACAAAATAAAGCCATGTTATATGCAAATAGGAAGCAGTGGTTTGGATACAGACAGGACTCCACCCTGATGATCTAGTAGTACCAGCAGTGCAACCCTTACACCCAATTGCTTGACCTATACGGTCATGATAGACTGTGTTGAGACAGAGTGGGGCAGTTAAGATGTGAATATATATATATATCATGGCAACCATCCCACTTACCCCATGTAAATTTCTACTACATTGGAAACAATGCTAAGAAGAAAAAAAAAATAATACACACAGCTGCGACATATAAAAGAGACTAATTTTAGAGTTCTAAAAGATATCTAAATTTTGAAATATTTTTTATCAGTAAGAGGAAAAAAACTGGAGATATACCAAAACATAATCAAATGAATACTACTAATACTACGTTGAAAACTGCTTCATCCAACGCTTGAGCAATCCGTATTACTGCACATTCCAACCCGTATCATCCTCAGTTTATATTTTCATTGTTTTTACATTGTTCATTCCAAAACACTACGAGTTCCGACAAAAAAATTATTTGTCTCCCAGTGCAAGGGGATTAGAAAGGTTTCACTTTCATAAAAACCAATGAAAACTCCAGCAACACATTACAGGGATAGGGTGTTGATAATGGCATTTGAATAATCACCACAACATATATTCATCATATCTAAAAAATATCAAAGAAATATTTCCACCACCAATCTCAAAACCTGCATCATTACAGACATATATATGGCAGATCATCTTCGGAGATGTGGCAAATTAGGACAGACTAGCCAAAAAACTGAGTGCCTTATATAAACACCTACCGTAAGTGACTTAGAGCGCTCCTCCTGTTTTTTGTCTGAGCTCCCTGACCCCCCTTTGCGTTCTTGATGTTCTTTGTCTCGCTGCTTTTTGGACTTGCGTTTCTTCTTCTTTGGTTTGGAATCTGCTGCCTTCATTTCTGGCTCCGATTCACTGTCACTATCGCTGGAACTAGAGACACCATTTCCATGAACTTTTTTGTTAGTATCAATTCACTGTATGTAACTGAGTGTCAAATACTTGTTACTTTGTATTATCTATATTTTTGTTCATATAATAACCTTTTAGGCATATACAAAATGTGGATTTATTGGAAACTTTTGGAAAATGTTGGTACGCCTCGATCAACAATGGTTTTCTTAGTGGTGACAATTTCAACTGTAATCCTCTCTTGCATGCATTATTTATATAATACACAAAAATCCCATCTTCGCAAGCCAAGTGTCTGATTCGCTTACTCTAATCTCCCCCCTGGCAGATTTAGTCGTGACTGAATTGCCAGCTAACGGACAATGCGAGTTATCGCTCTTGATGGAAACAAAAGCTAGGCAATCAGATTCTAGTCTGTGTGTATGTTTACAAAATGGAGTTGACGGGTGACAAGAGAAAAGACATTGAAGAAAAATTTGGTATACAGTTTTTAAGACAAAATCAAGTAAATGGCATCAAAGCGGTTTGTGAAACTCAAACCGAACAGGTATGAATGGCGCGATTTGATTGGATGCCTTGGGAAGTCAAAGCGCGATATTGAAACTCGCCTAAATCTGCCAAGGGGGAGATGAGAGTAAGCGAATCTGACACTTGGCTTGCGAAGAAGCAAAAATCCATGATATCTAACTAAGTGCCCCTCCCAAAAAAGTGGCCGCCCTTGACAGATTTCTCTGAAAATCAATTCCATTGTAGCTTTTACTATTATTAACATTTTCCATAAGTTTCCAATCAATGCATCAAGAAATGAAAGCGCTACACAGGTGACAACATGCTATGACACATGGATGAACTGACAGGTCTATAACTGTATACCCCAGCAATTTCGCTGCATGGGGTATGATTATACAGTGAGCTCTTGTTACAACAGCCACGTTTGTTTCCGATCATTTTGCCGTTATACCGAATCTACCATTGTAACGAAAATGCCTATTTTCCCAGTACGAATTTGATTCTCCTTGTGTTTAATTCAGCACAATTATGCAATTGGCGATCTTCGGTAAACATGTTACCGTGCATTATTTTCAGTACGGTACAAAATACACTCATGTCTCCTTTTCTCTCTATTTCTAAAATCTTAAGTGTGAAAATATAGCGATAGGAAATGTCTTTTATACGGGTTGTTGAAGAATCTCAGATAACCTGCCATTATATCGGATTTTATTAGAGTGTCAAAATGCACATTTGCTTTACCAATAAGCACTGCCGGTGCTGAAGTGCGAATATGCCGTTATATCAAGCGAAAATAAATATTGTGCAGATTTGTTACCAACAAAATTTCTGCCATTAGACAAATTTGCCGGTATATTGAATGCCGCTATGAACGAGCTCCTGACTGTACATCCATGTTCGTTCCCCTGTGACTGTTCTAATAAACTACATGCATGATGAATAAATGTTAAAACTGAAAAATATATTCTATGCAATATTGAATGCCCATATATTTAAAGTCATCTTGGAATGTTCATTCATTTCAATTTCAGATGAATCTACCAGACTAGATGATGAAAAATTGCTTTTATGAGGCATATATTTAGTTTTATTGGCTCAAGCATTATCATCTCTGGTCCCTATAGAATGTGCCATTTTATGAAAATAGATAATGATGGGGGCAATGATGGCACTGTTACTTTGTGATGAGCTTTCCAATGTTGATTGTCTCTAATGATATCACAAAAAGGAAAAGTAACCATCAATTCTCTTCAGCTTTGGCTATTTTTAAAACAGGTAAACAAGAAAAACGTGAAGATCTAATATTACACATTATTATGCTTCCTGTTAGCTTCTCCCTATATAATCACTATTGCACCATTTTTGCATATAGTGTTCTATGAATTTATATAGCGACCGTGCACTATGCCGAAATAGTACTATGGAACTATGCCGAAATACGTGAAGAAATAAAATTTGTGCTAACGCCGACGCTGGGAGTCGAACTCACGACGTCGTGGTTGGAGGTCCGGAGCGTTACCGACTGAGCTACACAGGCCCTTAAGCATTGAGTCGTTAATTTTTATTACATAGTTAACGTTCGCCTCCAGTTCTAAATACCCGTTTTTATAGAAATTTAAAATCAACTTTTTAGTTGTGAATGCTATAAATTGTAAAGCATTCTTATAGATGATTACTCTGAAAAACAATACGATAGGCCTATAGTTCTCAATATTGATTAGTAAGCAACCAGCGTCATTGGAACGTTGTGACGTCAATGTTGATGTCATTCGTCGTCTGGAATCAGAAAATATGAGTTGCCTAATCTTTCGGGACTGACGAACCAGCTTTATTTAGGCGACCAACATCTAATGTCCAAAAAATCTAAACATGCGATGAATTTCAGTATAAAACTGTGCAGCGATTTTATGCATGTTATGAGAGACAGAGGCAAGCCTGTCAATGTTTTAAAATACTCAAAATTGGACTTCCCAAACTACTTCAAAAATTGTGGACACCCAACATAATAATAATAATACTAATGTTACATTTTGCGTGTAATATGCCAAAATAGTAGTCAGGGTTTTGACACATGGTCATATTAAACAATACCATCCTCTTTAACATAATTTTATACATCACTCAGAAGTAAATCTATTTGGTTTGTATTTGACCTTTACGTACTCAGATTCCTGTAAGGTGTCACGGACATTGAGGTCAGAGAGTATTTTCAAACAGCCATCCATCGTCTTTAGAGACTCCCTATCTATCAGTGTGTCCACTTCTTTACGACTGAGACTGGCGTGGCTCTTGGAGTCCGCTTTCCTTTTCTTTTCTGTTTTGCGACCTGATTCGTCTCCCGAGTCCCCCCTCTCCCGGCCCTGGTACAGGTCATCTGTGTTCTGTCTGCCATCTAAGGTGGACGTATTGTCTTGACTAGCATCAATTCCAGAGTCTTAATTAAATGCAAGAAAACATATTGTAATTTTCTCCCATAAATTGGAAATACTTGACAAATGTACATTCTTGGAAATGAGATGCTATATAGAGGACAATTAGACAGGCCTTATACAGCTGTATATAGTCTCATGTTCATGTATCATTTTCCTTGGTCTCGCTTTTTTATTTCAAAACAATTCATACATTTCTTGACCTTAGACTTTATCCTGCAATCATACATGTGATTTGTACAGCCTGTACAAAAAATTGCACACTTTTTCACCCATTCTCACGCTGTACAGTCTGTACAATCAGTGATTTTTTTCGGATTTTGAATTACCACGCCCTCCCTTTGAATTGGGAAAAAATAGCGACATTTTCCTGAAATTGGGAAAAATCATTTGTAGTAAATTAGAGTGATAAAAATGCATAAAATAATAAAATATAAGGAACAACAAATGTTTTTTTGTTGTTGTTTTTTTTGAGGTTCAATTTTATATCTGATTAGAAATCATGAAATAAATATTTTTTTAACAAATAGATGACTATTATTTATTTATTTTTTTACAATTACTTCATTTCTAATTTCAAATAAAAAAAAATGTCAGCATTTGGACTCTTTAAATACCTAAAGTTGTGAATTGCCTAAATGTATTAGGTTTACATCCTTCCTGATTGTAGGTTTTTTCCTGATTTTTAGTGAAACCTTACAGTATTGAACATTTCCTCTTATTAGCCTGACCCTTCATTTGTCAACAACAGAGGTTTTGTATTCTGGAAACTATATGCTACAAATATCTCCTAATAAACGATACCTGTGTTGTTTTACACATTCCATCACATATTTTGCTGTGCAGAGGGTATGGAGAATAAAACTGAATGAAAAAATGTATTTTCTCTTTGTCAGCACAAAATAATTTATATACGGTGATTTTTGTTTGATTTCCTCTACATTTGGAAATTGGGAAAAATGAGTTATCTATGATTGGGGAAAAAATACCCAATTTTGGAAGGGGGAAACGGCCGAATATCAGTGGTATTTGACCCCCAAAAAATCACTCGACAATCTAAAATTCACGCTTTTTCAGAAAAATTGCCTTGAATTTGAATTTCCGCGTT
>CAJDSM010025226.1:70-14484 GCA_903981925.1 Ostrea lurida | reverse complement strand
TCAACAGGAGATGCTTACTCCTTCTAGGCATTTGAACCCACCTCAAGTATGTCCAGGAGTCCGTGTTTGCCCTCTTGTTTTTATATTGTATTTAGGACTTACGAGATTGATCACTGTTATTTATCTTTGCATTTACATCCCAGCGAACTAGAAATAAAGACACCAGAGTCTTCCCTATTTGCTTCGTAGTTCGATATTTTATTGAGCACATGGGCATTAACGGCAAACTAATAACTCAACTTTTTGACAAACGGACAATTTCAGCTTTGACATCGTCAAGTTCTCATATTTATGTATTAATAGTCCATCATCACTTACATATAGTGAGTATGACTCTCAACTTATTCAATAAGCAAGAGCATGTTTTACGTATGATCAGGTTTTGAATCGTGCTGCAATACTTACAAACAAGTTGGTGTTGCAGGGGTATTAACATATTAACAGTTACGTTTAAAGGCAGGATTCTGCAAATGTTATGGTCTCTATAACGATCTAGGTTGCCAGCATGACCTGTCATTAGTTAAAATGATGTATAACGTGTTCCATTGCAATTGTTAAGCCGTGCGACACTGATCTTATATACGGCTTACCTGATCAAGACAGGATTCACGGTAGGTATGCAGGTCGACAGGGGATGCATACTCCTTCTAAGCATCTCATCCCACTTCTGGTGTATTCAGGGGTTTTTGTTTGCTTATCTCTTGTTTTTTTTTTAATTCTGGTTGGGATTTACGAGATTGGTCACCGTTCGTTATATTCGATTTTTTATTGCTAAAGAATTAGAAGGTTCCTGTCTGTCCGTTCAGAAGTATGTCTTTCTCTCCATAAGCTGCATAAGCTTTTGATATTTGTTACTTCTTCTAAAGTCTTCTAAACGATTCCAAAGGCAAATGCTAAATCTAAATTTTGTCATCGAGATCTTGGGTGAAAGGGAATTTAAGTCCGTTTAAAGGAAGGATAACGCCACGTTGAGAGAGGAAAATAAAGCAATTAAATGCAAAAATAGGGTGGGGGTTCCTTAAAAAATCGTTCTAAACCTCTAGCGTCAGAAAAACTTGAAATTTACTTGAAAACGTTTTCTGCATTGCACTGATCCAGGTTGCTAAAAATCATAAACCTTAGGAGTAGGGTGTGGCGCACAAATAGGATCGAAGTACACGTGCAAATATAAAGGACATCTTAATATATATCCTCCCAGAACCTTCTGGGTTCAATTTCATTCGTACATATTATTCTTGGGTAAAGGAGATTTACCAAAGATCTTCAAAGCAATGTGAAATCAGTCCTTTTATATGGTTATGAATATTGGAAATAATTCAGAAATGCGACTTACAGAAAGTAGAGGTTTCCACAACAAGCTCCTCCAAAAATCATAACATCTACATGCCGAACAAGATTCAGCAACATCGATCTACTTATAATCAGCCAACTTCAACAAACATTCCAACGCAGAAAAAGCCCAACTTGCCGCTCAAGTGGTTAGTCATGTGCTGAAGAATGCCAAATGACCCCAACACCAAAAACGGCCTTTTGTATATGGACATCACCAGGAAAAAAGAAAGTCAGGAAGATCTTCTACACTTTGAGGAGAACGCATCCAAACAGAATTGCAAATAATTGTACACTCGGGAGCAGAGGCAGCATATACCAAATTACAGAGGACAATGGAGGAAGCATTGTTGGTGCCTTTTGTTCCAGCTGGGACGAAGAGATAAGTAAGTAAGTAAATGATATTACATGCACTGGTTCTATCTGCCGATTATAACAATTTAGTAAAATACTTCTCGGCCATTGAGTCAAATGCGTCTGATGTTTCATAACTATTGGTTAGGCCCCTATTCACACACTGATTGGACTACGGATATTGTCTGCTTACCGATCAAGACTGATGGCCTCACGGCTGGGTTTTGTTTTGTGTTTTTTTAAAAAAACGGGTCAAAAAAAAAAAACAAGGGGAGCTTTACTCCTCCTAGGCACCTGATCCCACCTCTGGTATGTCCAGGGTCCGTGTTTGACAAACTCTTATTTTTGTATTCTATTAGGACTTACGAGATTGGATCACTGTTCGTTATTCTTGCCTTTACATGAAAGATCGCTCCCATTGAAAAGCGGGATATAATCACGAAAAGTTGAGATTTTAGGATGGCACCTATGCCTACCTTCGCTTTGTCGGAGGTCCGTTTGCCCTACACTCGATTTTGTATATGTTTTTTGGATTATGACACAAGTTAACGTTTGACACAATGTTAACTTTCGTCTTTTATCAATTAAACATCTTAAGAACGAATGATATAGAAAAGTGTCAAATTTACATGGCATAGTGGAGATCCAAAATTGCGTCGCTAAAATGGGACTAAGGCTCAATTCAGTCTTCGACATTTTTCCGTCGTCAGTCTGTGTTTATGTCCGGTTTCGTAATCTTTTCCGACTTCTCCATCATTCTATGGTCAATATGCAGTAAATTTGCCAAAAAGCGTAAATGGGTGAAGCAGAATACAAGCTATCGACAAATGTCCTTTCCAAACTTATAGTACAATAATAGCGAAAAGACAAAAATAGGGTGGTCATTTATTAAAGCTACAGTTTACCTTCTCGACAGTACCTGGCTTTCTGACAAAGTGGAAATTCAAAGGTTTAAAACATAACCCCTCCCAGAGATAAAAGACACGATAGGGGAAAGGTTTTTAACATTAAATAAAGAAAGAGCTTAAGAATTATCTTCCCATGAACTATTGGTCCATAAGAGTGGAAAAAATGTACATGAATAGAGTAGTTTTGAGTTGCTTCAAATCATGATTTCTTGGACCATTTTCTCTATCGTCAAAACCCACATCTATGTTGGCAATATTACGTGTACAATATCACTGTACGATGGAATTAATGTTTCTAACAGATTGAGATACCAAAAGCTATGATCAGGGTATATTTTTAGAAAAAAATTGATACAGGGTATTGGAAATCAAGATTATTTCACAAGAGTTTCAACCTTATCGTTGACTTCCACATTTAGATTATATGAATCTAGTTTGACAAACGCATTGTAACCAAATCAAATGGTTGTAATGTAATGTTTCATCAATTCTTGGGTCATTTTACTCATGGATAGTTTGAGTTTGTGACTGCTTAGTTTTCTCCGTTGCCCCAGATCTAGAACTCACGGTGAGTGTAACCGGTGGACAGGCTGTTTATTCCCCATCGGCATCAATTCCACCAGACATTCGAACCCCTGAATATACAGAGGTAGACTGGTGGCATGGTGAGTTACAAATCTCCTGACAGATAAAAAGAATAGTGACAAACTATTGACTTGAATGAGACTATTGAAAACCATTAGTTAAAATTTTAGAATGTTTGGAGCCATTTTCATTGCCAAACTATATAACTATTCAGGTAAAAAGTACGTTGATTCATAATTAGTAGGTCATGTTTATGTATAAATATTGGACCGAGCCAAAATGTTGCTTAAACTTCAATAATTAAAAATAATACACACCAAAGTACGAACAAATATTTCAATACAAGGATTACCTGCAGACAAGACAAAAACACCAAAATAATCTTGGGCTAATGACAGACTTGCTGAACACTTTAATGGACGGACACGTTCATTATATTTCCATGTAAAGGTAAAATCCACTCAAAATATGCTTTTTTAAAAAATAACTTTAGAAAATTCCCTACTAAGTTGAAATTAACATGTTTTACCTTAAAACTTCCCTTCGTAAAAAGTGCTACCATTGCAATTGCACAATCACTTTCTGGGATAAATTTATTCGAAATCACTCTTTTACGTGATTTTTACCATAAACCTTTATGACCTTCTTATGAATCTCCATATTCTAAAAGCACGATTAATGAAAAGCTAAAGTACATTTTCAGACAACGCCTGATTTTTTAGGAGGATGCCAAAGACACTGTTAGTATATAAAAGATTGATAAAACTGTGTGTTTGTCAGTAATCAAATTGTGCCGGCAATGTTTCTCACGAAAAAAGAATCTGTATCACATTTTCCTGTATCATCGATGATGCGCACGCTGGTGAAAGATTTCCTACAGTTGTTCCTTTTTTTACCTGAACATATATTAAAGTATGATAATAATTTGATTATGGTAATATTAAGAGTATTTTTACTTTTGAAACAAAAATATTCGTTAATATAAAATATTGAATATACATATCGGTATCTATAATTAGCAGTTTTTCCAAAACCCTTGTATGAAGATGCCATTTTATCTTAGTTTTCTTCCATTTTGTCATTCTGTTTGTAGTGTCCAATAATAGTAATTATGGAAGGATGATCTCCCTGGATGTCAGCATTCCTATTTTCTCACGTTTGACGGTGTAGACAGCAGAACGAGAACGACTTGACATTTGATGTCACAACTAACATTCCAAAGTCATCCACTGGAAAAAATGGACTGGAATACATGTGTTCAGGTCAGGTTAATTTGTTAAATAATTTAAGCATAGACTGCAATAACATAGATACGTTATATTCTGGTTGATAAAATTAATACAACGTATGTTGTATGGATATCAATACAGGCCGAAAGTTAACATCCCGTGAATGTCAAAACGTAAATCGATAATCCAAAAAAAACATAACAAAAATCGAGTTTGTAGAGGCCAACACGGAACCTCCGACAAAAGCGAACTGTTCGTTCTAAAGGATCAGTGCCTATTGGAGGATAAAGCATCCTCTGCTGACCGGCACCACCCGCCGTGAGCCCTTAGTCAGAAATTAAAGGAAGTAAACGGGGATTACGCCGTCGTCATAATCATAGCTGAAGGGAAAATGACAGGTCTAACAAAGGGGTATGAAAACAAATCAGTCAAGACATAGGACTTAGTTGATAAATTGTAATCGGCCAAAACTAAGACGCATTGATATAGCGACCGTAGAATTTGCGAAAAGTGATGACTTTAATCACGGAGATTATGGTTCGTTTATACCCTTTCGCCAGCATCAACTTTTTTACCAATGTTAGTAGTTTGGCCTCGTTCTTTAAAAAAGTCCGCATTACGCATCAGCATGCTCTGAACGTATGCAAATCAACTCTGGAGAGATATACAACAACATAAAGCAGTGTGATAGTGATATATTAGACTACACAGAAAAGCCAAAAGTTGGACAACTGATGAGCAAATGTTTTTAAAGTCAAGTCGACCGCTATATCACTATTAAGTGTAGTTTGTCAAGGTCATGGCCTAATTAGAGTTCAGATGTTATAAGCAAATATTATCCAAATAATGAAGCAGAGATGTCAGAATGTCGTGTGGTGTCCTTTATGTCGAGTTTCGTTCCGGATTCAAAGAATGGACCATATATTCGTTAAATATGCCGAATATATTGTGTTAAAATTATGGATTTAAGATACACACGATACATCTAATATCTACCTACATGATTTTAATAGGTGTGCAAGAAACGGTAAAAATGGTTTTTGTTTTTCGTACCCCCGACAAGTCCCAGGTAACAGGTCTTCGTACACAATATTCTGCTTCATTATGAATTATAACAAGACAATGAAGTCTGCCTACAATAAAGGGGGCCCAAATCAGTGCTCCCCATAGGTTAATACTCAAACGGATGTGTGTTTGGAAGACCATTGGTCACCTAAAAGACTACTAAAAATGATTATCGAAAATATTATTTTATACCTACAAACACTACATAGAGATCATCATCAAGATTTTTTACTTCATAGTAGATTCTATGAGTGTAATTATAAAAAAATGTCTTTCAGTTTATTGTCAGAAACTGAAATAAATGACCCCCATGAAGTACATTCGGCACCATTAAACACAAAATATCAATTTATTGGAGCTCATTTGTAAATGAAAAATATTGCGTGTGGAAAAGGCTCATCATATTTTTTTGTTTAGGCCTAACTGAAAGAGAGCTTTTACAGTAATGAAGCTAATTTGACATATTGTTATAGATTTGATCTAATGTGATGCGTTTACGCTTTAAATCCGCGAAGCGCGTTATACAAAACATCAATGCCACATTTGGTTGATTGATATGTCTTAAATTAGCTTCGTCCATCTATAATATAATGTAAAAAGGCAAAAGAGCACAATTCCGTTACATCGGATTCTTCCAACAGACTGTCGGAAAGACTCTGATCATACAAAAAATAAACCTTCGTATATAAACTGCTAAAAATGTTGAAAAAACAATAGTGACGAATATAAAGATATGGCTGTATCGACTGCACAAATACTGCCACGAGGGTGAGTATATTTTTTGTATCGACTTACACAGTATTGGCGTATGAGTGAAGCATTATTCTAAATATATACATTACTGCTGATTTATTCTTTTGATCTTTTACAAATTTTTATTGGTCATTGTGCTCGTGAGTGTGCCTGCAGAATATGAACAGTTATGAATCTCGATAGTACGTCTGCTTTAACGATTGTGATACAGTTGTGAACAGTTATGAATCTCGATAGTACGTCTGTATTTAACGGTTGTGAACATTTGTGAACGGTTATGAATCTCGATAATACATCTGTTTAACGGTTGTGAAACAGTGTTGAACAGTTATGAATCTCGATAATACGTCTTTTTTAACGGTTGTGAACAGTTGTGAACGGTTATGAATTTCGATAATACGTCGTTTTAATGGTTGCAAACAGTTGTGAACAGTTATGAATCTCGATAATATGTCTGTTTTAACGGTTATGAACAGCTGAGAACAGTTCATGAATACCAAAAAGGCGAAGTTAAACATGTGTCAAACGTAATCATAATCCAAAAAACATATACAAAATCGAGTGTGTAGGGCAACACGGACCTCCGACAAAAAGCGAAGGTAGGATCAGGTGCCATGGAGAGTAAGCATCTCTGCTGACCGATCACACCCGCCGTGAGCCCTAGTCGAAATAAAGTAAACGGATTACCCGTCGTCAAATCTAGTAGGAAAATGACAGTCTAACAAAGGGTATGAAACAAATCAGTCAACATATGACTTAGTGATAATTTGTAATCGCAAAAAAACAAGGTCATTATAGCGACCGTAGAATTTACGAAATTGATGACTTTAAACGAGATTCGTTATTAACCCTGCAGCATCAACTTTTTTGTTAGTAGTTGGCCTCGCTTTAAAAAGTCCGCATACGCATAGCATGCTCTTGTGTATCGAATCAACTGGGAGATATACACACCATAAAAAATCTCGATAATTACGTCTGTGTTTAACGGTTTTTGAACAGTTCGTGGAACGGTTATTAATCTCGATTACGTCTCTTTTTAACGATCGGGAAATTGGGACATTTCGGACAATAATAAAAAGTAAAAAGTTAATATGATTATCACAATAATGATAGACATAACATTTTTCTCTTAAAAGAATTTCGGCAATGTTAGATTGTTCATCTAATACCAATGTTAAGAAAATGTTACATGTTGTAAGTTTACAACAACACTACTAATTTTGTTTTTGTTACGTTTGCAGTAGTTCCACCTTCCAAGGATCGCATTTTGAACACTGAAGTGCAATCTGTTTCGTTTTGTCGGCGATAAGACTCCTCAAATACGGAGCACCTGTACACGCCAGCATTGTTCCCGAAATTGATATGTGTCAATATAACTTTGATAATAAAAGTAACTACGGATGAGTGATTATTTCTTAATTGGGGATGACCATCAAATCGTTCCATTTATATTGTATTTGTATTTCTATTTAACAAACTAAATAAAAAAGAAAAGAAATAAAAAAATAAAAACTTCTTAAAACGAAATTTGTAACTGATTTATTGTTTCATAAATATTTCTAGTCTCTTCAATTTCTTAAACGGTCTAGTCAGACCCTATCTAAAATATGGCTTAATATATTTTCTTAATTGTTCGCAGAAATATTTTCACGAGTATACTCTCCTTTTGTGGGTTTGGGGGTTCTGTTTTCTGTGGGTTTTTTTTGTTTTGTTGTTTTTTTTTTTTTTTTTGTTTTTTGGTGGGTTTTTTTGTTGTTATGTCTCTCAACTATTCGATAGAACAAGAGTTTGTTTCGTGTATGATCAGTTTTTTAATCGAGGCAGACTACTTGCAAACAAGTTGTTGTTGCAGGGGTTCAACAGTCACGTTTTGAATGCACCATTTCCTAAATTCTATGGTCGCTATAACAATTTAGTTTACCAGAATGACCTACCATTGAGAAATGCTGTTCTGGTGTGTTTCATAACCATTGTTTAAGCCGTTTTCACACACTGATTTGACTACGGATTACTCCTATTTACTTGATCAAGACTATGGACATGTGTGACCGGTCAACAGGAGATGCTTACTCCTTCTAGGCATCTGAACCCACCTCTGGTTGTCCAGGAGTCCATGTTGCCCCACTTGTTTTTATATTGTATTTAGGACTTACGAGATTGATCAATGTTTGCACCAGAATAAAAGACCCGAGAGTCTTCCCTATCTGCTTTGTATTCGATATTTTATTGAGCACATGGGCATTAACGGCAAAACTAACAACTCAACTTTTTGACAAACGGACAATTCAGCTTTTCGTCAAGTTCGCATTTTATTTATTCAATAGTCCATCTATCACTTGACATATATTGAGTATGACTCTCAACTTATTCAATAAGCAAAGCATGTTTTACGTATGATCAGGTTCTGAATCGTGCTGCATACTTACAAACAAGTGTGTTGCAGGGTTTAACATATTAACAGTTACGTTTAAAGGCAGGATTCTGCAAATGTTATGGTCTCTATAAACGATCTAGGTTGCCAGCATGACCTGTCATTAGTTAAAATGATGTATAACGTGTTCCATTGCAATTGTTAAGCCGTGCGACACTGATCTTATATACGGCTTACCTGATCAAACAGGATCACGGTAGGTATTGCAGGTCGACAGGGGATGCATACTCCTTACTAAGCACCTATCCCGTCCTCTGGTGTATTCAGGGTTTTGTTTTCTTATCTCTTGTTTTTTATTTTGTTGGGATTTAGGAGATTGGTCACCGTTCGTTATATTCGCTTTTTATTGCTAAAAATTAGAAGTGCCTGTCTGTCCGTTCAGAGGTCTTCTTTCTCTCCATAAGCTGCGTAAGCTTTTGATATTTGTTACTTCTTCTAAACGATTCCAAAGGCAAATGTAAATCAAATTTGTCATCGAGCATCTTTGGGTGAAGGGAATTAAGTCCGTTTAAAGGAAAGATAACGCCATGTTGAGAGGAGAAAATAAAGCAATTAAATGCAAAAATAGGGTGGGGTCCTTAAAAAATCTTCTTTAAAATCATTTAGGTCAGAAAACTTGAAATTACTTGAAAACTTTCTGACATTGCACTGATCCAAGGTTGCTAAAATCATAAACCTTAGGGGTAGGGTGGCGCGACAATAGGATCGAAGTACATTTGCAGTCAATGGGACTGAAGAATATGAACTATCGTACCTATACTGGATTCCAAAACTTCATAAAACCCCTTACAAACAAAGATTATATTGCTGGATCTAGTAAATGTTCCACCAAGCCCCTGTCTTTACTCCTCACGAAAATATTGACTGCTGTCAAGGAGCAACTTCAGAAGTATTGTGAAACTTACATATGCCAAAGTGGTGTGTAAATCAAATGTGGATTCTTAAAAACTCTAAAGAACTTCTAGTGAATTTTGAAATCCCAGAACCTTTCACATATCAACAACATCAAAACATATGACTTTTCAACACTTTACACTTACCATCCCGCACGATAAATTAAAGGCAAAGCTTTGTAACATATAGACAGTTGCTTCTTTAACAAAAATGGAAAAAGGAAACATTCTTATCTAGTGATTAGCCATTCAAAAATTATTTTGTTAAACTCCATCCGATTCTACTCACAAGACTCTGAAGTTGATATTAAAGCAATGCTGGAGTTCCTCATTGACAATATATTTGTAGTTTTCGGCAATCAGTCTTCCAACAGTCTGTTGGAATTTCAATGGGCACTAATTGTGCTCCTCTATAGCTGACCTATTTTTTATATTCTTATGAGGCAAAATTCATTCAAAGGCTTCTGCATGGGGAGGAGGGGTCTTCTGGCGGTGGCCTTAATTCGGCGTTTCGATGTGTTGACGACGTTTCATCTGTCAAAAACAATTGACTTCCATTCATATGTCGATTCTCAATATGTCCAACGGGCTGGAAAATAAAGGACACCACAGGGTCTTTCATGTTTGCTTCGGTGCTTGGATGTTTTATTGAGACATTGACATTAAACGGCAGGCTGACTGCTCGGCTGTGACAGACGGGGCGATTTCGGCTTCTCCGTCGTCGCTTCCCGTGTTTGTGTAGCGATGTTCCATCATCGCCTGCATTGTGGTGTGTGTGTCTCCCAACTTATTCGGTGCGCAGGGGCTTGTTCTGCGTTCATGGTCAGTTTTTGAATCGAGGCAAGCTACTTACAGACAAGTTGTTGATGCAGGGGTTTCAACAGTCACGTTTAAAGGCAACATTTCCGTAAATTCTATGGTCGTTATAACAATTTAGTTTTTACCAATATGATCTATCGTTGGGGTCAAGTGCTAGTCTGGTGTGTTTCGTGGCCGTTTGTTGGGCCGTTTTTTTCACACACTTATTGGCTGCGGACTGTTCCGTTGCCTGATCGGGACTGTGGGCTCGCGGCGGGTGTGGCCGGCGTCGCGGATGCTTGCTCCTCCTGGGCGCCTGGTCCCGCCTCTGGTGCGTCTGGGTCATCGTGATGCCCAACTCTTGCTTTTTGTTATATTTGGGACTTACGAGGTTGGTCACTGTTCTTTGTCTTTGCCTTTACATTAAAGGACATTCTTTAAATATATCTCCAGAACCACTGGATCAATTTCAGTTCGTACATATTATTCTTGGGTAAAGAAGATTTTCCAAAGATCTTCAAGAGCAATGTGCAAATCAGTCCTTATATATGGTTATGAATGTTGGAGAATAATTCAGAAGCGACTTACAGAAAGTAGAGGGTTTCCACAACAGCTGCCTCAAAAAATCATTAACATCTAGATAAGACTTAAAATACATTTTCCTTCTATTATCTTTATAGGATCAATCTAATTATTGAGGAGAATAATGTGAGAGTGCAATTTGATTTTCTCTATCTTAAAATTCAGCCAACTTTAAAGTGTTTCAGACAAAACATATCATTCCAACGCAGTATCTATAAAAAAAAAAACCGAACAAAACTACAGAATGCACTCAACGTCGGTTAGGGTCTATGTGTCTTGAAAAATGCCAAATGATGCCGAACACCAAAGACTGGCTTTGTATTGGACACAACCAGGAAAAAGAAAGTAAAAGAATCACGGGGGATGAAAGATCTTCTAACCATCCGTTGAGGAAATGAATCTCTATTCCAAAACAGAAATTGTCAATATAATGGGTCACTCCCGTGTGGGCAGGAATAACCTTTTCGTCGCCAGCAGCGCGTACGAAAGAAGACTTATGTATGTCAAAAAGACAAAGGATAACAATAGTGATTAAAAATAAAGAGAAAAGAACTGTTGGAAAATAGCCTTTTGTATCCAGACATAGAGAGAAAAAAAAAAAAAAAAAAAAACCGACAGGATAAATTACGGTAAGTAAAAAGTAAATTTAATCTTTAAATATATTTTTTACCTTATGCTACAGTGCAGGGTTTTCTAAAGTCGTTAGAAAAAGCGGAAAGGAAAAAACAATAAAAACAAATTTAGTTACCCAATATGAGTCCTTAGGCCATTGAGTTTCAAATGTGATCTGATGATGAATCCTTTTGGACGTAACCATTGTATTAGGGACTGTTATTGCACACACTGATTTGACACGGAATTGTTCCACTTATGGAATCCCCCTTGATCAAGACTTATGGTTCTCAACGAGGCGGGAGGTGAGGGTCAACAGGGCAAATATGACAATTACTCCCACTGGACCTACCGCATACGTTGGACCCCCGTGGTCCTCATGATCATGAAAGCATATTCTTAAGCTTAAGTCAAAAATCTGCATCTATAATGACAATAAGAGTGAAATTTCCTGCCATAAGTTCAACCTTTCGACATAACTGTCCAATATAAAATTGTTTTATTCATCTCTCTATCAACCGATTCCGTTCAAGATAAAAAACACATAAACCACATAACTGAAAATCAAACGAAATATTTATTGTGATTTGGCGATCTTGCCGCAGTGGAAATGATTCAATGGGTTGGGGGCTACCACAGAGGGGCAACGCCCCAAAACTCATAACAATCAATCAATCAACCATGTTGCACGCAGCTCCAAGTGGGCGAATTGAGCTATGCTGTGTGTTTAGATCGGCGAAGTGCACAAACGGTCACCAATTCAAATTCAATCAATCAAAAGTCACATCAATCAATGAAATATCAACAAAGGCATCAATCAATAAAATCAATCAACCTACCTTTGAAAAGACGATTCAGAGTCAAATCAATTGTCCAACAAAATCAAGTGTCATCAATTAAAACACAATTGACATTCAATCAACAATCTGTGAAACTCAACTGCAAAGAATAATCTTCCTTAAGTTCATGCCATGAAAGCTGCAGACTAGTGGGTGCACTCCTCCATTTGAGTTGGGGTTGCTGGCGAAACGCCACTTGCATGTGGCCACATACGCCATTGTGGTGGAACAGGAGCGTATGTGGAACTGCAACCGCCACCAGGAGGTGCCCAGTACCGTGGTGACGGCAGCAGTACTCCAACCTCAAATTGCGTCACCGCTAACCAGGGATCGCCGCAGAGTGTAAAGAAAAATCCATTACACCTGGCCTACCTATAAAACTTAAGTTACTCCTGGTGGTTAATATTCAGGAAAAAATCATTCCCAGGGAACTGTTGACAAATCACACCCCTAGAAATGATTTGCAGTTTAAATGGGTTTGGGCTTTCAAACTGTGGCGGTGTTTGAAAACATGTGTAGATATACGCTCCCGACCTCTTGATAGGCTATTGAAACCTAATGCCCTCCCTGATAAATTGGTCTTGGTGCTCACATCCCTCAACCTGCACAAACTAACGTAGCAGAAGTGAAGAACCACTATTTAAACCTGACACCCAGAAAAATTGTTATTTTCAAGGTCTGGACTGAAGCTATTAGTATGAATACAGGTTGGGTGCGCCATAATTCATTGGTCGATCACAATGGAAAATCAAATCTGGATAATTCTACTTGCACTCATATGGTATTCTAGGAAATCTCGGTCACAAAACTCCTTAAATCATTATGCCCCATATTACTTTGCCATTACATGGGACAAGTTTAGCCAGTTTTGCATTACACGGATTATCCGTGGGGTCCGGTCAGCGTAATAGCACCAACCATTAAAACATAAACCGCCAAATTGCGTGTCAGAAATAAGCGGCTGAGACGACACTAAGAGGCACATACGAATAATACAAACGGAAAAAAAACCCGAGGTAAGCCCCGTAAATGTACTAACAGTCACGTCCGGACAAACAATAATCAATGGATTCCCTACCTCTCGCTCACCTATATGTGTATCATCCGTAGCGCCGAGCCTAGCCCAAATTGTACAGCCCTCCCGGTGATCAACGACGACGCTCGCCCTCCACATTTGAAAGCGACTAGCGAGCGTCCTGTAGTGGTGTATCTGAAACCAGCAAGGAACCATTATTTATTATACAATAATTATGATAGTCAACAACAAGTACATGAGATAATAATCAGAGCGTCTGAAGAAATTTGCTCCGTCAAGATAATTTATCCGTCGATCAACGAAAAAAAAATGCGCTCACGGCGGGTTTTAACCACCTGGTCAACAGGGGTAATACTCACATCTCGTGGGCGCCCGACCCCAAAGTGCACGCCGATGAACCTAAATCACTATACGTATAAATAGTTGATAAGCATGGCCCCAACTCATGACCTCAAGTTGTCTATTCAGGGACTTAACTAGAAGTGCGAAGATGTCACTGTTCGTGTTATCATGCACCTTTAAACTAAAATTAATGAAGTATGGTTCCCCTTGTCCTGGAATCTCGCAGCCCTTGCTAGTGTGCGGAAGCGATTATATCAATAGGCCATTGGCTCCGACAACCCATGATCCCAAAAGGAACTTCTATTATACTCCGTTCACCTGTTGATAAAATCTATTAAAAATTAATTCCCATTGTGAATGGTATGTAGTGCTGATATAAATTTAAACATTACGTCAAAAAGTGCATTATTGAAAAAGATGAATGATATTAAATTAAATAACACCACAGTGATGGGGATATATAGTCTGAGTTCTGCGATCTTGATTCCCCGATTTGGACCTGGTGCGCTGTTTTGAATAACTTTATGTATCTATATTTTTGCTATAAAACATCTTTCGCGTGCAGTTGAAGTAGTAAATTCAAATAAAGTACATTGTATGCGGCATTGGCCCCAATGACGTTGTTAGAGAGTGGGAGTTAACATTTGTGGGAAAATAG
>CAJDSM010025225.1:533-10697 GCA_903981925.1 Ostrea lurida | reverse complement strand
TCGTATGATCGAAGCGATACATACTGTTAGATAGAATCACCCATTCAAGCGATAACTTAAATAAGTAATCACCACTATCAAGCGAACATACTGTATCCAGAAGTCACACATAATCGAGCCGATATCATATATATAGAATCCCAATAAGCGATACATTTAGATCACACATATCAAGCGATACATTACATGTATATAGAATCCATATCAAGCGAATACGATTCATGTATATAGAATCACCATATCAAGGCGATACTATTTAGTTCACATGGTTGTAGTTGACCTAATAGGTTTATACATGGTCAGTAAATCCATATGGGGCGAGAGCGGAAGGCTCGAGCCCATATGGAATTTACTGACCATGTATTACCAGTATTGCAACCCACATAACCATGTAACGAATTATCTTAACCGGACTGCTTTCTAAACTAGCATAAATGTACAAACTTGCGGATGTCGATTAATCAATGTACAGTGATACTTTGCGAAAGCGACTATGCGACGTCACAAACAAGTGACGTTAGAAATTTCGTAGTTTACGTGAATGTTCATTCGAGTTCTATGCACTATTGGCCGTTTGTGAAATTATCTTCGACGGCCGGAGTTTTATTTTTTTCTTGAGATAGTCAACGCTTTGAAAAAAATTTGAGACGGAAAATGACTCATCTTTAATCTTGAGAAAGGACTAATGTTCCTATTTGACTATGTATGGAATTGCTCACTGATATGTATGGGATATCCATGGTCTTCACGTGATAGATGTAAACAATGGTTATGCTACAATATTAGGGCAGGGTAAGAATATATACAGTACGTGTTATAGAATAGCATTCAAGCGATACATATATATGTTATATAGAATCACATATCAAGCGATACATACATGTATGATCACCATATAAGAAATTAGTTAAGATGACATTTTTTATTTTAGAAGAAATTTGTAACCTATAATTTTCGGTACCTTTGTAAAGCCGAAGCTTTTCATCTTCCTATCTTCTCTCTCTCATCTCTCTCTCTCTCTCTCTTTCTCTCCTCTCTCTCTCTCTCGTCTCTCTCTCTCGTCTTCTCTCTCTCATTCTTTCTCTCTCTTCTCTCTCTCTCTCCTCTCTCATTCTCTCCTCCTTTTCTCTTCTCTCACCGTTCCTGTGACCCACCTTTATTCTTTAACAGTTCATGTTCTTGTATAAGTTGTGAATATGTCTGCTCGATCCTCTTTCCGTCTTTTCTTCTTCTCCTCTCTGTTTCGGCCATCCATATTTCTTGCTTTTCGATGATTTCTGCAAATCAAGAAATACACTCCACACTTATTGATCTTGCTACTAACCTGCTGCTCCAAGAATTTTCTGCATAAACAACCAAATCGTCCTCTTTTCTCCCACATATAGATGTGAATGCCTCTTACGTAAATCAAATTAAATAAACTGTTTTTTTGTTTCTTCGTCAGATAATTCAAGTAACCCCCTGGTACTGTCTCTAATACACATTACTAAGGGAATTACATTTAAAAAATCATGTACGTCGTTTTCCAAAATCACACTCGCTGGTTCAATAGGAGGTGATTGGAGATATTTTAAAAGAGCTGCATTGATAAATTGTCAATCTTGTGGTGGCGATATTGACGATTGTATCGTCCCTATGCATATTTAAAGGCACCAGATTGCAGCATTAAATAGAACGAAATCAGAATTGGGGGGCATTCGTTAAATGGCTCCATTTAATTCCAATCAATTATATTTAATTTATGAGCAAGATACAATGCTAAAGGATAATTTAATGAAAAATATTGTTCTTGTAGTAGGGATGTAAATTTTAAAATTATTGGTGTACTCTAGTAGCCAAATATTGTAGACAAAACTCTTCAATACCACATTCCATTGTTTCTTGGTTGAAGATTATAACTACTGAAACAAGGAGTGCCAATGGGCACTCGCTCGACCTGAGGCACTGCCTTCCCTATAGAAAGAGCGAGCGTACGTAGCAACTTTAATCCCCTATTGTGCCCACCCACCCTTGGAAGGGGAGGCAATATCTAAGCAACATCTTAATATCTCTCCTATCCAGGAAGTCTTTCAGGAAATATCCACTCGATTTGGTTCAAGTGAAAAGTTTTAAAAGATCTCCTATATATTTGCGATAAAATACTGCATCCCTTATTGTGGCCCCATTACCCTGGGGGTCAGGTGATTTTGAACAAACTGTTTATCTCACTATAAACAGGAAGCTTTCTGGCCAGTGGTTCTTAAAGAGAGATTTTAAAAAGATTTTTCCCTTATGATCATATGTTATTGTGTGTAGTATTAGTGTAATATATTATGGGACGCATGTACAACCAGGGGGGGGGGGGGGGGGGGGGGGGGGGGGGGGGGGGGGGGGGGTCAAAACCTGAATTTCCAGCATAGTCAGGGATCTTTCATATAAATTTTCAAATTTTCTGGCCAGTGGTTCTTTGAGAAGGAGATTTGGAGATTTTCCCTATATGGACATTGTAAACTTTGAATCCCAATTAGGCCCATTACTTGAAATTTCCACTATTAATCAGTGAAGCTTTCCATATAAATTCAGGCTTTTTCTTGGCCCAGTGTTCTTTCAGAGAGATTTAAAAGATTTTCCTAGTATAATCATATGCAACACCCTTTGATCCCTATTAGGGCCCCAATCGTACCCCGGGGGTCATGAATTTGAAACAAACTTCGAATGTTCCCTAATTCATCAGGGAAGGTTTTCATATAATTCCAGCCTTTTCTGGCCCAGTGGTTTCTTGAGAAGAAGATTTTTAAAAGTTTTCTTTATTAATCGATTAAAATTCTGATCCCTATTGGGCCCCATTCGTACCCCGGGGTTTATGATTGAACAAACTGAATCTCCACTATATCGAAGCTTTCCATATAAAATTTCAGTTTTCTGCCCAGTGGTTTCTGGAAAGAATTTTTAAAGACACCAACTCTTTTTTCGGCATTTTCATTGATTACTCCCCTTTAATTGATGGGGGCCTGGTCCTCATTTGACAGAAATTGAATTCCTGACCAGAGGAAACTTGAAATTTGTACCTATTTGATTGCAATTTGGCCCAGCGGTTCTTGAGAAAGAACTGAAAATTGAAAAGTAACAACACAGACAGATCGACGGACAAAGGGCGATCAGAAACGCTAACCTTGAACCATTTCGTTCAGGTGAGCTAAAAACATAAAGTTACGAAGCTTAAGAGGGTACTCGTACACGAGGAGACGACTAGTTATTAACGGGTTGCGTTGGGTTTTTCTTTCGTTGATAGCTGTGTAGTATGGTTTGATTTGGTTTTATATTGTTTACTCCTCTCGAGAATATTTCCTCACCGGAAACATCACTATTGCCGGTGAAGGATAATTTATGGCCTGGCTCGGCGCTATTTATTTTATGTGCGATATGCTAGTAATTTCATTTTCAATAGTTCGATTCAGACTGGTACGCTGTCGATGATAAGGCGCCACGCCTAAATCAACGACAGGCCATGTTTCCTGCGTCGCGACAATAGAAGCGCCATGAGGATGATGGTGTTACTCCTCAGTGGCGTTTGAGCTAAGCAGTTCGAAGTTGACTCAGCATTAGTTTAAATCAATTAAATGGCTTGGAGTCTAAGAATACAGCTGACTAAGCTGACCTGATAATTCCGGTGGCCTGAGCTATATGGAGCACATTGCGTCGTTTATTCCAAGTAACATGTCATCAGTGTACATAGACGTGTTTTAGAATTTTCATCAATTTAAATGGCAGTTATGTGTACTAGCGCAATGTACTATCAGTGATGACATCAATGGTACTCGGTATTATACGCTAACATGGTTTGCTATACATTCTTTGATGCGCCCATTTCAACGCCAAGATTCAGTATTATTTTTAGGTGTGGCACTTGCTATGCGCGAAACTGCATTCAGGTTTTGCCTATGTCATGGCGTGTGTGTACCTGACCTTGAATTTCCTAGCGGAGCGTTTGGAATCCCAGTCTAATAGTTGATTTGAGATGAACCGGTTTGTCAAAGCGCAGGCACTATAATATATCTATAAGGAGTTGAAGCACGATTTTTTAAGTTATCGAGTTGGGTGGTGACCACTCAGACAGAAATTTACGTTTCAATTCTATTTTGTGTATTACATAATATAATGATTGATGATTGTATTTGTTATTTGTAGATTGTGTTAGCCAGGTGTATGTTATTGAAAGGACTTTATTTTGATTAAGTGGACATTCAGTGATTTTGGACTGGTTTCGTTTATTGCGCTGGAGAATGACTGTATGGATGGATATATTGTATAATGATGTGAAAATAAATAACATGGTCAACCCGTGCCTGACAAAATCGAGATATGATTTTTTGATTATGTTTTGGCAAATATATTATGAAATCAGCTTAGACGAAGGTCTTCGTCCAGATAATTAGTGAGTACGCACATAAAATTTTTCATTTGTTGACAAAGTGAATTTAGACATATAAGGCCTATTGAGCAAGGGAGGGATCTTTCTATCGTGCCCCACCTCTGCGACACGGGGCCTCGGGTGTTTTACTCGTGGACAAGCAAGGGGTACTTACTGCGGAAATAGTGGAATATTCACAAAATGTCACAGAATACTATCATTGCCCTATATAGCGTGGTACTAGACGTTATGCCAGATTTCACTCTTAATTGGTCGTGTGGTCTTCAGTAAATGTTACACGATGGCTATTCTTTCATGTGATTGGTTAGTGAGACAAAAGAGTAAAACCTGTTTCACCAAAACTTTTGAAAAGCTTGCAAAAGCAACGATCCATCAAAGTTTCACGCTGTCATAGGACGGTATATATTTACATGCCCGTATGAGGCAAAATATAGTCGCCGAGCGAAGTGAGGCGAAAAAAGTTTTGGGCGAGGGGTCTGGGATAAGACCCCATCACCCTCGTCGAGACCTCGTGCTTGCAACGAGCCCAGGCAAAAAGTTTGCTAAGCCCCCCCAGAGCTCCAGGTCTTAATGGTGCGAAAACTCCTTGATTCTAGCCATTCCTGGGCATTTTTTTTCTACTCGTTTACAGCAAGCCATTTTAATCTGTTTTCGTACTGAATCACATTATAATTGAAGTAATTCAGAATAGTAGATGTAAAACTAGAACGATGGGAACAAAACAGCACTGAAAAGCTAAATAAACACTGATCACAATTTAGTCTTATTTTTATTTGCTATGTAAAGAAACAATACCCAGTTGCAACATCTTGCAAAAATACAAAAGGCGAAGTTACATTGTGTAAACGTAATCATATATCCAAAAAAGCATATACAAAATCAGAGTGTAGGGCAACCACGGACCTCTGACAAAAGCGAAGGTTTAGGATCAGGTGCCAATGGAGGAGTAAGCATCCTCTGCTGACCGGATCCACAACCCGCCGTAGCCCATAGTCGATAATAGTAAGCGGAATTACCCGTGTCAAATCTAGTAGGGAAAGTCTAAGTAGGAAAATGACAGTCTAACAAAGGGTATGAAACAACGATCAGTCAACATATGATTTACAGTGATAATTTTATGCAACCAAGTCATTGATAGCGGACAGTAGAATTGCGAATGGATGATTTAAAGAGATTCGTTATAACCCTGCAGCATCAACCTTTTTAGTGGTATAGTAGTTGGCCTCTCGCTTTTAAAAAGTTCTATACGCAATAGCAGCTCTTGCTATCGATATCAACTGGGAGATAAACGGAAAGAAGATCTAGCCGACACACCCGTGTGGCAATTTCCATGTCATCACAAAAGAAATTATACAAAATAAGTACGAAGAGAAAAGTGAATTTCATTATACCCACTAGCATGCTTGCGTGTCGTAAGAGGCGACTGAATGGGGCGGTCATGTCGGATTGAAACCGGAAAAACCCGAGTCCCGTGACCCAGCAGGTGTGGCACGAAAAAGATCCCTCCCTGCTCAAAAGGCCCTGAGCTGCGAGCACTAGGCCTAAATTTTGCAGCCTTCACCTGCAATGGTGACGTCTCCATATGAGTGAAAATTCCTCGCAGGGGAGTAGGAAACGTAAATAATCAATTATAAATGAAAGTCACATGGCAAGGTACTCCTAATAACACAATCATTATTTTGATGTTCGAACTCTAAGTAGTTGAAAGTAATTGATACAAGGATTGCTTTCTTGTTAAAATACATGTGATGGTCATATAAAATTAAGACAACTTGTTTAGGCATCCGTTGAAGTCCAGAATTAAGGATGGTTAAATATAGTAATACTTGTAATGGGATTTTTTTTGGACAAATTCGGCATCATCATTTCCTCTTTTGCCTAAGTAGTTACGGGCAACTGGATTCCGTCGACTATCAACCATTGATGATTCCGAACCAATACCCGACACCCGACTGATCTTTCGTAATGTTATTTAACTGCTGTCCTTGTGATATCTTTAATCACATCTTCATACGTAAACCTTGGTCACTAGAGATTAGTACTGGTCTAATGTAGTAATTATAATATATCATTTTACACAGGCTTAACATTAATATTCAATTAGCTCACCTCGGAATCACAATTAAAATAACTCGTAATCAAATTGTTCATTCTAACATGAATGATAAACATTAAATATCCATCTAGCTAAAGATTGACTCGGTCCATTTAGAAACGTCGGGATTGACCTTACTGGTTCTAATAATAATTAGAAAATTGTTTGTTACGTGGCATCAATGAACGTGACGCTTCAAAATTCTCTTTCGCTGGATTCCCAAACGTCACTATTCTGTGAGGTCACAAACAAAGACAGTGATATCGGGAAGATTCCTATAATTCATTTACATGTTCTTCTAACATTTCTTAAATTTATTTTATAGTATACGAAGAACCCAACACTGAAATTGGAATACCTTACTAATTTTTTGATCTTACAACATGTTAAAAAAGATAAACGACAAGATCTGTTTGGTGAAACTAATGCCCTCCGTACCCACATGCCAGTGGAAGGGCGCTTGACGAAGGATATGAAAGGTCTATCCCATTACCATTCAAAGTTATGAAAAATGTTAAAGTTTTTAAAATGTAGGTCAAAGTTCAAGGTCAAGCATTTTGGTGACCAGATAAAGGGCTTGTTCATATAGAATAGCACATGTGAGAGGGTGGGACAAAAGGGTAATTGGAAGCCCGGGAGACAAGGGGGCGGAAGAAAGGAGAAGCAAGGGCGGGACGAAACGGAGAAGAGGGGGGCGGAGAAAGGAGAAGGGGGCGGGAGAAAGGGAGAAGGGCGGGAGAAAGGAGGAGGGGGTGGGAGAATAGGAGGGAGAACTTCGCAAAAGGATATCAGAACTTCATCTGTGTCCAGATAAGATTAAAGGGGGGAAAAGACTAGAAACCAGATGTTAAATGTATTAATTAGACGAAAACTCTTTCGGATCAAACGCAAAAATAAATATTTTCAAGCATTTTCTCGTAATTTCGGATATCAACAAAAGAAGATTTGAACAAACTTTGGCTTGAAATGTAAAGTTTGTTTTTCTTCAATAACAATACCAGCTATTAGTACAAATCAGTACTCTTGATTTATATCTGTATTGTAAAGAGAGACATTGGTTGACTTTGTATTCCTTATGTTTTGTTTTACCCAACAGACAAAATCTTTTTATTAAATTAACGGAGGTGAAATCTTTCCTATTCGGGCTTCACGCTGAGCCGATAATAGTCAGAAATATTACATAAGAATATAATAGATGGTTGGTGCATGCAATGATACTATGAAGTTTCAGATATACGCATCTTTATTTTAATTTAGCTTAGGGTTAATTAATTAACCAATCTCCTTGACCGACTTTGCAAGTTAGGTTCCGGCGATTTTTTTATTTTCTATAAGCCATTAGCCGCGCAGTCATACCAACGACAACAAATTGCAGGGACAGATCCAGGAATGTTTGAAAGGAGTGTCTACATTTGACATTTACATAATGTAATTTAGGCAACAATTATTTTAATGAAAGGGGTGGGGTGGATCCGACCTCTAAAGACCCCCTCTTGCTGGATCCCAGCTGTATTGTATGTATATAAACAGATATCAAACTTATAAATACGAGAAAATTATTCTCTCTTCGAGCACGGCTGGCAATTTGACGTGACTTATGTTATTAATGTCCCCCACATGAATATGGACTGTCAAAGCAGTGGAGAGGAAATTAAAATGTTATGATTCGATTGTTTGCGGATTTATGAAATGGCAATTTTTTAAAGAATTTTTTAGCATTTTGGCATTTTTTATTGACTTGCGTTGCTCGATCCTGTAACAACTGATTTACATGTATCAGACTGGAGCCGTGATATTTGGCGAAAATGAACCACAAGAAAGAAGGTGCACCCCAATTGAACGTAGCACTGAAATGTTGTCCAAACGACTTATTACGCCGCCCCCCCCCACATATCACATTCGTGCATCCTCTTCACAAGGCAGCCAAAAAATAATGTTACGAGCGGCGGTTAATCTCGATCATGGCCGAAGTTACAATTACTCGGATTTGCAACAAAAATATCTAACCATTCTTATAGGCAGATAAAATTAAATTAGTACCCTAGCAGGTACAGTTGGCGATTACCACTTAGACCCACCCACGAACGCGACTGCAATGCCTGCGGACATATTTATTCGTCCCCACATCAGTAAACGGATCCATGATTTGTCGAAGGGGGGGGGGGGGCGTTGAAAGAGGGGGTATTACTAAAAAAGGCTTAGGTCTGCTAGTGAAGCCTGGGAAGCGCATGGGTTCATCGGGGGCTTTTTAAGAGTTTAGAGATGTTGTTTAGCTATACTCTTATTACTGTTAAGGTAAAGATACCACGACACGTGATCAATTATCTCGTCAAGTCCCAAATACCAGTGGCGGCTTTAGAGGGGGGAGAGGGGGCCAAGCCTCCCTTTTCATTTGGTGACCAAACTCCAATTTATTATGTATAGATATTTATAGCTTAAATTAAGCCTCTAAGAGTAACTTTAAAAGCTCTAAAAACCACGAGAGCTTTCCCGGGGGCTTTGGCCCCATGGGCATCCACCCTTTGCTTTCAATTCTAGACCTTTCTGCTTTATTGGGTTCCTTTTTTTCACGGACCAACCCCTCCCCCTTTATCGATAAATCTAGATTCCGCACTGAAATATATACAAAAGGCAAGTGTTATCAGGGGAATTGGAACCCTGGATGCACACCAGTGTGGGCCTCAGTGTTGCCAGGAGCAATAAGGCATCCATCTTCTGACCGGGTCATAGCAAAGTGAGTAAATGATAAACAAAAGGGGGGGGGGCAAAACATTCCGTCAATTAACCCGTTTCAGTCCACAATATCATATACACGATATGTGTACATTGCATGTGGACTGAAATGGGTGATGAGTTGAAAATTGTAGCACTAATTAGTATGACCCTTACCGCTTTTTCTCCGCAATTTTCTCCAATGAAGTAAAATAAAGATGGTGTGCTCAGGGCCTTGTCAAATGCGGGGTTTTATATGTTGTTCCTTTTCGAATATATGGAGCGCTTTGGGAAATCGGGCGAAAGAAAATCAACCTAGCCTGGATTCCAAATTTTTTCGTTTTACCAATGGCACACCTGGCATATATTTTAAAATTTCAGACACTGAACAAAAGTACATAAGATGAGGAAAATTAACAAACTCCTATAAAATTTTACAACGGAATCCAAAGAATTTGATATCTTAATTTTTATTATGTTACTTTTTTATAAACATTGTATATAGTTTCCTAGGAAAAATAAAAAAAAAATCCTAATGAAAATTACACATTTCTGAAGAAACTGTTTACAACATGAAATTAACATTAAAAAACAGTATTTATTTTATACATGTATTGATAATTTATTCTTGGATTTAAACTTCATAAATAATTGAATAAATAGCAATGTTATTAGATTCTGTATGGAAATATTTCGTATCGATTCAGACAGAATTGCATATACGATCGTTGCCAAGAGAATACATGATAGTTTGCTATCTCTAATATCTTAGATCCATCTGTTTAAAATATCCTTTATTCTCGAACGAATATACGTCCGCCCGTCAGTCTGTAGATGATAGATATATACATTATTTCATCTATCACCGGCAGACCAAACAAACCCCTGCCAATTTTAAAGTAATGTGATATAATAAATAATTTAAATTCCATATTAGGCATGAAAT
>CAJDSM010025218.1:2994-41225 GCA_903981925.1 Ostrea lurida | reverse complement strand
GAACCGATGTTTTTGCATGAGTGAAAAATCCTATTTTCATTTACTTTAACGTTGTGTAGATTAAATAGGTGCGTTGTAATGTAGAAAGGCCGCTTATATTTATAACAGAAATTACCGTGAGTCCTGTTGACATAAGTAATTCGAGATATCCGCACTATTCCTCGAGATATTGATTAAGTTAAAATTACATAAGAAGACTTCCCAATTCACTTTTGCACATACCTAACCATGCTGGTACAAGGAGTTAGGCAAGAGTTATCGACTGCTAAATTGTTATAAGTCACCTCAAAACTTGGGGTTAAAAAATCCTTATGCATTCTTTATACAATTGATGTATTAATATGAGAGAACGGCGATGCGAACATAATGAATGTTGTCATCTTCAATAGAGTGAAAACTCGCTAGGGAGATGATGCAATCTGGGAACACCTGCCAAAGTGAGAGATGGCAGTGCAGACCTTAAACAGCTCACACTAATGAAGGCTACCTGGTGTAGCTATGGCAGACAAGATCATGAGGCAGAAACGACAGCCTACAGTGAGGACCTCAGGCCAGTCCTGGAGGTAGCAGGAATATTTAATGCCAGTGTTGTTATTATATGCGGTATGGCTAGTAAATTTTATCCATCAGTGTAGTTAGAGTAGTATGCTTCATTGTTTTACGATAGATTGTGTACAAAAAAAATTAAAAAAAATCATTCCCTGTATTGTAGCTCAAACATTAGGAAATTTGTTGAGAGCTGTGATAAGGGTCAGATTACCTGCGATGGCGATTGACATTCTTGCTCTTAGATTTCAAAAGATTGGAACCCATAGGAAGTTGTCAAGTGGATTCAAGATAAGACAAGACCGGATATCATAAACGATAAAATAATATAATTATGAGAAGGTGAGATAAGTGCGTGAAATGTCTTCACTAGTGGGTGAGAGTATTTGCTTCATCTAGTCTTTGACTTAGTTGTCGCAGATAGTTGCAATTGTCGAGATGATACCGTGTCAGACGGGGTGGGGGTTGAAGATAGTCTCGCGTACTTCTATATCACGCGGAGAGCCACCTAGTAATGGATTCAAAATCTCGAAACGCCTGTTTTTGTCATTCTTAATTGGCTACACCCGAAGTGCCTATTCAGAATCATCTTGCAAGATTACGCAAAGTAGGTAGGAGTATGTTAGAGGCTTTAGGCTCCTCCTCTGAATGAAGAATTTCCTTTTCCTATCTTTATTGGGGATGAGGCCATACGAAACAGGAAAATCGTATTGACTACTGATATAAAAAGTGAACGCGAAAGCTCAACTTCTTTTCAGCATCGTTTAGCAATTTCATTCATATTCCTTTTTTTTATATGTGTTCAATAATTAAATGTACGTAACTCAGATCCGGGCAAATTGGAAAACCTCCCCCGGGGGTAACGATGAGGGTCCCCCACCCCTCCCAACATTGTTGGACTTTAGGGGAGGGCATTACCAGCAACCATTTACGGTCCTTTGTTGTGACCCAGGAAGTTAGGGTTTATTTGATGGCATTCTCAAAGAAAATGTGTAAAACTCATTATTACATGATTATCTTATCTGTTTATAAATAAATGCTGACACCTGATTCAGTCAGAGAGGAAGAATACTTCAAGCCATTTACAACTTTGATTATAAAAAATTACTATTCGGATATGTTCTTTCTTCTCATCCCTTTATTTTTAACAAGAACACACTGGGACCAGGACAAGTGCGGTCCATGCAAAATTTATTTGGAAAGCTTCCCACCAAACTCCTTAGGTCATATGCTGTTCAAATTATTTAAATCGATTCTGTAATAAGGATACGTTTGAATTATTATATCCAATCATAATTCATATCTTAGTTGTAGAAGGAGCAATCTTGGTGTGAAATAGGAAATTGCATAAACGGTTTTCGTAACAGTGTTGCGCAACGTCTAGGCCTTGTTAATGTGGTGTTTAAGTACAGAGCAGAAAATGGACCAGATAGGGCACGATAGTAAAAGTACCTGGCAGGACCACATATTTACAATAGCGACGTCGTGTTGTGTGATGGTCAGAATGATTTATACTAATGTTTTCAGCCATGGAAAAAATATGAGGGATGTATTGGCTCACATTCGATACTTTATCTTCTGGCGGATCTTGGTATAATTTCACATTCACAAATCCTGGTCCTTTCAAAAAATTCTTTGTTCCCTTCCTTGCTATTTTTGATATATGTTATTACCATTCCTAATGAGAGATAATTAACTGAACACAGGAAGAGAATAACTATGAGTGCCGTGGTTTTTTGGAAAGTATTCTTTCTGGTCAAAATTGGGCACTGTGTAATTCAGATAATGTTCAAATTATTTTCCCCTACTAGATTATACCCTCTATTTGTGTTATATAAAAAGATAAAATTTGATAAAGAAATCTTAGATTATTATAATGTATTTATATAACTTCTTGGTCTTTCTAGCTGAAAGACACATTTCCCAAAATCTTTGATATAAAAGAAATTCGGTCCTTATTAAAGTATTTACTTCATAAGCGGCATACTTTAGGTAAATCACAAATTTTCTTTGAAACATGTGGTATCCTTGACAAATGTATTAGATTTCATAGAAGAATTGCATGAAGTTGCTTAGCTGGTGATTCTAAAGACTTCTCAGACTCATATATAATACTATTTGAGGGAGTGAGAATATAGAGGACAAAAAATTGCAATTTGACTGTTTTTAGTTCACTGGGTTATCAATGTACCTTTACTTAGCAGTGATAACCGGGTGAGACTAAATTTTGAACAGCCCATATTGGACTAGTTCAACTAGCGGATCAGCGTCGAACAATGTACGGACGGTCACAATGTGCAGAGCTGATGTCACGTCGAAAACAATGCAATGTTGGTCCTTAGTGGGGGCAGAAACAAGGGGTCTAACTCGACAATGCAACAGTTCACCATACCCTGAAACCAAGTTATTAATCCCAAAGATACAGCTGAAACTCTTCGGTGTAAATCTTCGAAGACTAGTTAACGAATACAATTGGCTTTATCGTTTTTGGGAATGTTGAATCATGTATTCCACAGCCATCGTCGTTTCTTAATATTATTTTATACGCCTGGGGATATTCGACATGCGGGATCCACAACAGTATAATTCAGTGGAAGATTCGTTCGTCGGTCGTATAGTTTGAGATTTAACGAGGGTATAGAAAACTTGTAAATTCAACCATGATGATGTGTGTCAGGCACTACTTAGCCAAGGAATCCCCAACTCAAGACTGTCTTTAGAACTTCAGATTGTGGTTCTTTGCTTGGATCATTGTAACATTGCCATTAAAGGATTCGTTTTGTTACTCTTTTTTAATTATTATTGATTTATGCATAAAAATTGCTCTCTGTAGTAGTGTAGTGAAAGTGACCCTGTAACAGCGTAGATTAGTAATTAAAGATACTATGGTTTGGTAGAGCGATTCGTAACCTAGTTTGTAGTGATAATTTGAATGTTTCTCGAAAGGTGAATTCATTGTGGCCTCGAACTCTCAGAAAGCACGAATTGCCTATAGGCTTCAACAAAGAACGCTCACGACGTATGTTCAGTCATCTTGGTTGGGAAACCTCAAAATCATATAATGGGTTATTGGATATATGCTAATTAAAGTCATCATTTTATGTTTAGGGAATTTTTAATAAAAGTCGAAGGTTTTTCGATATCTATATATGGATTAAAGACAATGGTCTAGTAATGCATAATGTTTATCAAAAACCTCAAATTTATTCTTGAAAATGAAAGAGGTGAACTTACGGATCTAGACGCTTTAAGTGTGAAGTCCGATATTTGTGGAGATAATTTCGACTTAAGAGGTGACAAACACAATTCTCTTATCAGTGAGTCTGATAGTCCGATGCAGAACATAATTTTCAGCCCCGGAGAACTAATTGACCCACTTCTAAGTACGCATTATATCTGTAAATAATCCCTCTGGGTAATATTTTTCACTTTACATATTATAACAAATTCGACTCGTCTTGGATATGTTTACAGAGACCTATTCGACACATATGACTATAAATCCGGAGGCCAAACAGGGAACCCCTCCATGTAACTGCGGTTACATTTTCCACTATAGTCGAGCTGTTCCAAAATACACATTGTCTTAATACATTGTTCTCATAGTATCGAGAAGTTATTAGACAAGTTATTATAGAATCTTTAAAAGTAGGCACACCACTCATACACTTTAGTTTGTACAAGAATATTTCTCTTATGCGAAATTGATACCGATGACAATCCAGCGCGTCAACTCTGGTAATGATTTTTTCTTCTCATTCAAATGTAAACTTAAAAATGAATGATTTTGATCATTATTTTTAAGAATTTGGTTAGGGTGATTCGCTTGTATGTTAATCTTATGAGAAAAGCAATGTGCTTTATGTTTGAAGACATGGATTGTTGATCATTATTTACCATTTTATCGACACTCCATAAAGCTTAAATGGTAAGGCGCCGTACTAGGTAAAGATTGTTGGTCCTAGTCTTTTCTGTGGGAAAACAATTGTGACAAATATGCATAAAATAGACATTGTTGCACGAGAAAGAGAGCATTACTAAACTGGATTTCGATTAATCTAGATTTAGGCATTTTAATACAATGTTACACAAAAATGTTTATGATTTTTCTATTTTGATGATGAATCTTGATACTTATTTTGGTGCTTCTTGGTGTGTACAGTAAAATTACAAAACGAGTTTATTATTTCATTTACCATCATGTCGGGTTATATTCTAGCTTTGATTTTTCTTTAGCAAGACATTATGGAGTTTTACCCTTTCCATAAGCATTGTCTATTGTTCATTTCTTGTTACACTATAACTTTCGAATGGCAATAGCTAATTAGGATGTAGGAGCAGGGACGAGAACGAGAAGATGAGAGAGACAGAGTACGATGATTAAGAGATATTAGGAGAAAATGAGATTAGGTAGAGGGATGCACGAAAGATATTGCAGAGAGTAGATTAGAAAGGAGTATAGATTACTAGGAATAAGGTAACGTCACCAACATATTCACACTCACATGAGCAGTTATTACCATTCACATCAATGCAATTTATGAGAAGAGAGAGAGAGAGGGCAATGTGATGAGGAGGATAGATTCACTGTTTATGAAGAGAAAGAGAGGAGAGAGAAGAGAAACAGGATACGATTTGATTTTTATAAGAAGATTATGAATTGGTCCTAATATATTAAAAATACTCAATGGGCAGGGATTAGATTTGCCATTATTTCATTTAATACTCTCCTATTCGTAAAGGTAACTTGAGTAAACGTACAATTAATGACGTCATGAATGGTTTAATGTGTGATCGCTCCAGGTATATATATTCTACCACAAGGGTGATTCTATAAAGGTCAATTTAAACCTAACCGATGATTAACATGCCACATACGAATTTTACTTTTTAACTTATGAAAAGAAAGAGAAGGACTGAGTGATCATGTCTCTTTAGATTGCAATATGGATGTTCTAACATATTACATGTGAAGACTTCAGCTCAACAGTAAGGGGAAGGTGTTCAGTGTTGAGACTCGCGAGTATATGTTTATAAGATATATCGTCAGACATTCTTAAAAGTGAGTAAATTCATAGGTGCGGTAAAATCCTATCTAGCATACATCCTTTCATTTACAACTACTTGCTGATTAGCTTCATAGAAGGGAAAGATAGATTAAGGGTACACTTCTTAATCTTGTACTGTTATAGACTTGGTGTTATTTTAAAGGGATTTGAATATTATTTTAACAGTCTACATAAGATCGATCTGATTTTTACGAATAATTGGATCTAGGTGTCCAGAAAACCGCCGCTCCTGTATGTTGAATCAATAAATAACCGAAAGACGTACCGACACTGAATTTTATATTTATCAACTATATACTTTAAAAACATGTACGTTATGCATTGAAAGTTTTACTTATAGATTTTCTACCGCGTACCAACTCGAGGAGCTGAAAATGCTGCTAAGTTTTCAGAGTTCTTCAAACCCTGCGGGCTCTCCTCGTGTTGATAGGTGACTGTGGTTATCAGCTCTTAAAAAGAAAATGGTACTACTTCGAAACACACACGGTTGAACTAAATAAACAAACTATTCACAGATTTTGGCGAGCGGTTGTAACAAAATGGCCCCCCCCCCACTTAAAAATTTCTGTGATTCTGGTGATCTGATTCTTCCTTCTAGCAAGCAATTAAATCCTCGGTATTCAGGGTTGTATTCTTGTACCCGTTTACAGGTAATAGGAAATACACAATTATTAACAATACTAATTTAGTTCATCAGCAAAAACGGGCAGTTAATCCAAGCAAGTATTCTGGGTGAAGGTTTACATAGTTTGTTATTTTCTTCTATGGCAGGTAAAACTCCTATTACAGTTTGACAGGCCAACAATCAACAATTGAGAGTTACTCTATCTTCTGTGTTGAGGAGTGGAATTAGTAATTCTGGTGTGCATAGCACCTCATGGGGACCTATTTGGGAACGAGATACAGAAGTCGATTTTTCGGAATAGGAAGTTTTTAAAAAAAATGGGATTGTTAGTTCTTCTTGTCCAGGGTTTAGATCTCCCTCATAAAATAGTGTTTGCAATCTCTTTCTAATACATGGTTACCTTACTTGATAAATTCAACATGATACTCATTAGATCACACATATATTTCACACATACAGATGTATTATGATTTTTTGATTGCTCGTATAAATCTCTATTTATATGTATTCTAATTATATTGAATGTACATATCACATAGCTAAAGCAAAGTGTTGTATCGAGACTAGTATTAACAGTTCACACAATTCACACGTTATTAAATTTCACATAGGACTTCATTTAGTGGCCAAATACTCTAAATATTGGGGATACCAAATAGAAAACAGTAATATTTTAAAAGCGTGATAATCTGTATTATAGGTTACGGAAAAAGTCTGAACAACATGATTATATTTCCTGGGCTCCAACTCATAATAAAGCACAATGAACATCATAGCTACTCAAGGCTCTCTTATGGTGATAACTTAATTTTATTTTCTCTTGGGATACACATTTAGGTTGCTGGTTTTGAGAAAACACTTTATTGGATAAAGTAAGTCATTTTAAGATAATTAGCTGCACTTAGTATACTTGGGTAAAAGATTTTCTGTCAATTTCATATGGCGTAGGGTCCTGCCAGCTAATTTTCCAGTCCAAGCAGAAACAATCTTTACAAATTTATAACATCAGAGACCCAATTCGTTCAATATATTTATTCATATTCGCATATTTTTTATTATTTGAATCTGGAGAGAGGGCGGGGGGGGGGGGGGGGGGGGGGGGGGGGGGGGGGGGGGGGGGGGGGTTGGTCACTATTGGCTATATATGGGTAGGGGGAAAGATTATCGATAGTACTAGTCAAAGAATCGTGATTTCTAATAGGTGTATATATTTTTAGCGCAAATGAGGATGCAATCTGTTTTCTTTAGGGGATTCTCTAACTAGGTGTGTACATATGCTATTACTATAATAACAGAAAATTACCACATTATTCAATAGCTTTTAAATCACATATTAAAATTAGACAAATCTGCTAATATCGAACAGAACTTTTTTTTTTTTTTTTACATATTGTTTCGAAGTTACCCACAAAATACAATCTGTGCTAGGGTAACTTCTACTGATTTTTTAAAAAATGTTTTTTATTGTTAAACGGGACACAATTAATAATTTTAATAAATATTTCTCTCATTTCTACAATTGTATGGTATTATTTGTTAACAATAAACGGCAATGATACTTAATATAAATTTTTTAAATACTAGAGAGATTTGGTATAAGCAATAGGTCCGAGAGTATCATTGTTTGAAATGTTGTGTTCGTAATTTTCCCGGGGCGTCTTTCTCGTCGAAGATTTCTTCTGTGGTAAATCAAGAATCAAACAATTTGAAAGATAAAAATTGCAATTTGCATTAACATAATGGGAATGATTTAATTTTCGGAAAATTGTCTGATACAAACAGTGAAATAAAAATACTGGAGTACAACTCAATCGACCGAAATTACCCATTGGTCGAAGTTAGGATTAACGCTACCTAAGGTCTTCGCCGCTACCAACGGTAGCACCGTCAAAATATTAGCTTGTTAAGGATAAATGTCTTTGATTTCAAAAACGGGGGCGTAGGTTTTCTGGTTCCAGCAGACACCATTATCTTGTATGCTCAGAAAAGTTGTAAGTAAATTGTACTGATAGTTTTCATATCTCTGACACAGATTCTTCAGCTTATGCTTTTCCACATTTTCGACTCTTCTCAAGAACCCCCTGGGCCAAAAGTCAACCCAAACTAGGTAAAATCTCCTTGGGCGTAGGGGTGTCACGACACCACGATTCAAATAGAATGAAAGGAACCTGGCCCCTACTCGAAGGGGAGATAATCACAAAAATCAAAAATAGGGTGGGTGTCATTAGCTATGAAACCGAAGGTTCAAGTGAGCTATTCTGAATCACCTTTTGGTCCGTCGTCCGTCTGGTCCGTCCGTCCGTCTGTTCCGTCCGTTGTTGTTACTTTTCACATTTTCGACTTCTTCTCAAGACCGTGGTGCCAAAATTCAACCACTTGGTAACTCAATCTTGGGTAAAAGGGGCTTCAAAAGTTTGTTCAAATGAAGGACCGGCCCTCATCAAGGGGAGATATCAACGAAAATGCAAAAATAGGGTGGTGTCAATTTAAAAATCTTCTCTAAGAACCACTGGGCAAAGAAAAGCTGAATTTATATGAAAGCTTCCTGTAATATAGTGGAGATTCAAGTTTTCGTTCAATCATGGACCCCCGGGGGTATGGATGGGGCACAATAGGGGATCAAAGTTTTTACATTAGACTTATATAAGGCGAAATTTTAAAAATCTCTTCTCAAGAAGCCACTGGGCAGGAAAAGCTGAATTTATATGAAAGCTTCTTGATATAGTGAGATGTCAAGTTTTTTCATAATCATGACCCCCGGGGGGTAAACGATGTGGTCCCAATAGGGTGATCAACAGGGTTTTTCATATGAATATATAGCGAAATTCTTTAAAAATTTTCTTCTCAAGACTCATGCGCCCGGAAAGTTGAAAGATTGTATAGAGAAGTTCTTGATATAGTGGAGATTAAGTTGTTCAAATCACTGACCCAGGGGTTAGATGGGCCCCAATAAGGGGGATCAAAGTTTTTAACATATGGATCTATATAGGCGAAAATCTTTAAAATCTTCTTTCTCAGAGAACCACTGGACAGCAAAGCTGAAATCTATATGAAAGTTCTGATATGAGGAATTCAAGTTTTGTTAAATCATGACCCCGGGGGTACTAATGGGCCCCAATAGGGAATCAAAGTTTTTACATATGATTATATAGGAAATCTTTTAAAATCTTCTTCTCAACGAACACACGGGCCAGGAAAATGCTGGAAATTTATATGAGAAGCTTCTGATATAGATGGAGATTCAAGTTTGTTCACATCATGAACCCCGGGGGTATATTTGTGACACAAATAGGGATCTAAAGTTTACCATCAGATATATAGGGAAAATCTTTAAAAAGGATGTCGTCTTCCTCAAGAACCAATGGACAGGAAAGCTGAAAAATTTATATCGAAATCTTTCTGATATAGGATGATGACGATCTTCAAAGTTTGTGATTTCAAATTCCACGGGAAGTGTGTGTGAGGGGGATTGATGAGGCAGTGACCGGCCGCCACCCGAGGTCAATAGGAGATCAAGTTTATATAATGCAATTTGTATTAATATATACTGAGGCACACCCTTATAAAAAATCTTTTTCATTGCACAGAAGAGTGGATATTTACCTGAAAGCTTCCCTGATATTGGAGTAGACTTTCAGTTGGTTCAGATAATGCTCCACCCACATAGGTTAGATTTAGTCCACAGTGGTACATTCTAAATCCAAACTACTGCTCTTCTTTAGTGAAGCAGGCCTTGTGGCTCAGTGCGTGCATGTGGCCCCATGGCCTCTTTGTTTAAAAATCTTCTTCTCAAGAACCACTGAGGGCAAATGGAAAGCTGGAAATTTTATATGAAAGATTCTTATATAGGGTGGAGGAGTAGATCAGATTTGCTTCAAACATTAGAATGCTACCCAGTTGGGGATGGATGGGGCCACATAGGGGATCAAAATATTAATACATAAATGATTGATTGGGGAATATAGTTTTTACGAGGAAAAAAACTATCTTGTGAAAAGAAGTGTTTACAGTAACGATGGGCCAGAAAAAGCTGAATTTATCTAGAAACAATAAGCGATTCACACAGTTCTGAATAATACGTGGAGATTCAAGTTTGTTCAAATCATGACCCCGGGGTACTATGAGGCCCAATAGGGGAATCAAAGTTTACATATGAAATGAATATGGAAAATACTTTAAAATTTTACTTCTCAAAGAAGATGCCACGATGGGTGTCAAAAGCTGAAACTTTATGATGCGAAAGGTTCCTGATATAGTGGAGATTCAAGTTTGTTCAAATCATTGACCTCCCAGGGGTACGATGGTGGCCCAAACGGGAATCAAAGATTTTACATATGATTATATATAGGGAAATCTTTTTCCAACAATCTCTTCTCAAGAACCACTGGCGCCAGACAAAAGCTGAAAATGTATATGAAAAGCTTCCTGCTTAAGTGGGAGATTTCAAGATTTGTTGCAAATTCATGACCCCTGGGGTGACGATTGAAAGGCCACACATTAAGGGATCAAAGTTTTAACATATGATTATATAGGAAACATCTTTAACAATCTTCTTCTCAAGAACCACTTGGGCCAGAATGCCTGGAAAATTATATGAAAGTCTTCTTCTGATATAGTTGGAGATTCAAGTTTGTTCAAATTCAATGATCCCGCCGGGAGTACCTTGACTATGGCCCTTGGCCCAATAGGGGATTGAAGTTTTACATATGACTATACTAGCGAAAATCTTTTTAAAACTTCTCAAACGAACCACTGGGCTAGAAAAGCTATCCTGATACTAGTGCAGATAAATAGTTTGTTTTCAAATCATGACCCCCAGGGGTAATGTGGGGCCACAATATTAAAGGGATCAATATTTTTTATGCAAATAAAAGGGTTGATGCATGGGACCACAATAGGGGATTAAAGTTGCTACTACTGCTCTTCTTAGTGAAGCAGTGCTCAGGTGAGCGATGTGGCCCATGGGCCTCTTGTTCTCTATACTGCTGTCAGATTAAAATTTATACATTAAATTTCTTGTCCAATCATTTTACGTCTCTCATTTTCTTATCAATAATCACTAAAAAAATAAACCAAACATGAGTGATGAGAAATATCAAATTACAGCTTTTTGTAAAACTTGGAAATCCCCAGAAATGAAAATACATATCTAGATTGATCAACTACAACATGTACGGAAGCAACAATTGTTGCGTTTAGCAGTGAGCATCAATTTTTTAAGAACAACTTATGTTGTGATTCGCATGATAAAGGTTAATTTATCAAATAATACATTGAACATGTATTTTTAACAAAATTTATTATTATATGATTGAATACATCCAAGCTCTCTGATTGGTTGATATCCAACAAAGTAGAAGTCAATAATTCCTCATATTCACCTCAACTTGACCCTCTAGGGGAATATTAGGATTTATTGACTTCTACTACTGTAAAAGTGGTTATTTACGCTGGGGGTTAAGTACGCGTTTTTCTATGTCTTATATTACGCGTAGGGGAAAACTATGCGGTAACTGAATATGATATATATTATATCAGCTATTTATAACCATACACGTGGGGGAAATTTATGCGCTAATTACATGACTGCGTAATTAGCGTAAATAACCACTTTTACAGTATTTAGATCTCAGCTGCCGTGATCGATCGATTCACCTTAGAATCAAAGCAAAGAACAATCTTGAAGGTTTTTTAAAATCATTTAATCATGTAATAATCATGTAATAAAACAATTATTGCTGCTTTATGATTTAGACACCTTTGAAGCAAAATATTCACCTCACATTTCGAGCTCGGCAAATATTGTACTTCTCAGGTGTCTAAATATAAATCGTATTGACCTCAAAAACACAATAATTGTATAATAACGCACACTTTCTTTTTTTTTTTCAGTTTAAAGAGTTCATTGGGGCATATAACAAGATTACACAGATGTGTTTCAAAGACTGCATTCATGATTTTACCTCAAGGAAGATTTCTAATGCAGAGGTTAGTACTATTCAATCATTTATTTTATTCATTTATTTTTTGGTGGTGGTGGTGAGGGGAGGAGGGGGTGTTGTGTGGTTGGAGTAGCAAATTTTCTGATGGAAATTTCTGTAACTTCTAGAAGTATCAGACCTATTTTACAGGACCAAAGTGCCATTTTCAACCAAATTTCTCTAATTAAAGGTTTATCCAATATTATTCTAATCAAAGGTTGCTTTCCTATGTAAAGGTAGACAGTGATTAAACAAGTTAAGTAAATTTTTAAATCTAATGAATTCCTTTCCTTTGTACATTAGCAATAGTCTTATTTTTGTATTTTTCCACAGTTCTTAAAGCTTGTGTAGGGTAATCAAATTTTTTATTGTTATTCTGGAGGGAATGAAATTTCGAGATTTCCTTTGAGTCTGATTAAAGTTTCTAGGAGACGGTTGTGGACCAGATTAGCAGTTTAGGGTTCATTATTTTAAAGAATGATGAAATTTTCCTTTTGGAAAGTATTCTATTTAATGATTTCTGTTTTCAGAATAGCTGTTCCCTGAACTGCTTAGAGAAATATTTAAAGTCAACACAGAGAATATCGACCCGTTTCCAGGAGCACCATTTACAATACACTGACGACTCGCCATACAAAGCCATGGCTGGCAAAAGTTGATGATTGGTTATAATTAAGGAGGACAATTTTAGAAATATGCGAGTTGGAGGAACATGTTCATAATGTCTGTTACTCTGCAGAGAGATGGAGTAACATCACTGTTTTATACTTAATTTGTCACATGCATGATTGCCATCAAATTTACCATGCATGTCTGAGCAAAACAGCAAGATGGCTGCGTGCACATTCCCACTAAAATGGGAAAATGGTTTAGATGATTAACTTCTGAAAGGAGCTGTGTTATTGTAGCACGAGTTGGTGGCATCAACTTTGACATAATGTGATAAAATGATTTCATGATAATGCAATATAAAAAATGTAAACAATTATCTTTTTGATTTGTTTATGATCTATATTTATTCCTCGCTAATTTAGGGAGGTATACTGGGATCTTCTTGTCCGTCTGTCCAGAGTTTATCTTAACATCAATGAACGGAACAGATCTGGTGAAAACTTTGTGTGTATACATGAATAATGAAGTAGTGCGGCTGCTGTTTTGAATAGAACATTCAAGAAAGTTATGGGTATTTTTCTTATTTTGAGGTGGTATTTGTCATCAAAGTATAGAATAGACCAATTTGGGGCCCTTAAGGGCCATCGTCGCAAACCACGGGCTATTGTTTCATTCTACTTCACAAACGTTTGTGAAATAGAACAATAACTATGGTTTGCGACGATGCTTAAGGGCTTACAAGTCAAGACTAGAGCAACATACAAAAGAAGAAAGTCAAAACTGACAGTAGTATATATATCTTAAAAATAAGACGCCGCCAAACCAGTGCATGATGATGTGCCTGCATATATTATGGACCCAGGGATTTTAATGTGTTTCGGGGAAAAAAATCCATGGAATTTTGTATAATAATTCTAAGTCCAAGGGTCATAACTCCTTAAAATGTATTGGACAGAATTCCCCTTACAATATGCATGTCTCCACTTTGTGCTTTTTCTTTGTACCAAGTTTCATTAAAATCTCCTCAAGGGTGTAGGAAGAGTTGCAAAGACCAAGTATTTTAAAATGAAAAAAGTCCAAGGGCCATTCCTCCTTCATAAAACATTGGACAGCATTCCCCCTTCTGATATGCACATCTACACATTGTGATCTTTCTTTGTACCAAGTTTCAGTAAAATCCCTCTGAGGGTTTGAGAGGAGTTGCAAAGACAAAGTACATGTATTTTGAATAAAAAACTTGAATTCAAGGGCTGTAACTCCTTTAAAAAAAGATTGGACAGTATTCCCCTTAAAATATGCACACCTCCACATTGTGATCTTTCTTTGTACCAAGTTTCATTAAAATCCCTCCAGGGGTTTATAGCACTCCAAGAAGGAGTTGCGAAGGCAATGTATTTTGCATAAAATAAGCCAAATTCAAGGGACATAACTCCTTTTAAGAACATTCCCCTTGTAATGTGCTCATTTCCACATTGTGATCTCTCTTTGTACCAAGTTTCATCAAAATCATCCCAAGGGTTTTGGAGGAGTACAAAGTTAAAGGGACTGACAGACGGATAACAGAGTAGCATAATGTACCCACATTTTTATGCGAACCCAGCGTTTGAAAACCAAGTGCCAGATTTTGATTCAAACTTTTTGTATATATTATGTGTAATTATAATGGAGTTCTGTTCTTGTTGAGATTCTGCAACATCTAAGGAAGTTCTTAAGAACCACTGGGCCAGAAGTTTAGATTTACATGTGTAACAGGAAGGAAGAGAATGAGAAAATAAGTGGCTGGACTGGGAATCGAACCTGGGACCCCTGCGTTACTAGTCAGGTGCTCTAACCACTAAGATATCCAGCCCGATATCCTCGGTCCATATAGCTGTTACTACCGGTACTACACATGAAAGCTTCCTGACGTTAAGTAGTTTGGGATTGTTCAAATCATGGACCTCTGCGATATGGTGGGGCCAAAGGTTTACAAAAAATCGTCTGACTCTAGAATAACATGACTATGTTTAATCTTGTTAATATGCAAGTGTCGAGCCATAGTCATATTTATGGCAGCCACAAGAAGTTCAAGTTTGTAGAATTGTGGGGTAGGGTGGTGCCACAATAAAAGATCAAGGTTGTATGTGGATATATAGAGGAAATTAATTATAACAAATTCTTTCCAAGGCCACACCAAATGCAAAAGTTTCCCAAAGTTGTGTGGATTCATGGAATTTTATGCCCCAGATCTATAGTCGGGGTGCATGTTGTTTTTATCCTGTCTGCCTATATGAAACTAACCTTGCTCATAACTTTTGAATGGCAAGCAACAGGGTCCTCATATTTAAATATATGCATACCATTATTATGACATTTTTTTCTGGCTCCTAATGTTTTAACTTTGTGGTCCATTTTAAAAAAAAATTTTATCTCCCGAACTATTTAAGGTAGCGCTTTCACATTTTGCCCATGGATTTCTAACCCTACCTCCAGAACATCGATGTAATATTTGACATTGGTATAGAGGCATTCCCATGTTGTGGGAGTCCAAACTTGGTTATGTCTGTACCCTTTGAGGCTTGGTTACAGTAAAACGAGAATATTTGGCGCAAACATCTTTTAGCAAAGTCAGCAAAGAAAACTCCTGGTGCAACAATATCACCTGGTCAATAATTCAATGTCAATGAAATCTTTTAGGACACAACTTAATTTTAGTGCAATTGTCTGCACCAAAGGCATAAAAATAAATAGAGTGCTATAAATATTCTTGTTTTACAGTATGAAAATATGGGATCAAAACTGAGACTTCCTTTTTAAAAAAAAAAATAGGGCACCGCCAAACCAGTACACACAATACGTCCACACGTTATGGAAGAGATTTAAATGTGTATCAAAAAAAAATCCATCAAATGTAAACAAATCTACATCAATGCGTTACAACTCATTAAAAAAATTGGATGCAGTTCCCTTCATAATATGCACATTTAAACATTGTGACCTTTCTTTGTACCAAGTTTTATTACCCCCCCCCCCCTCCCGCAAGAGATTAGGAGTTGCAAAGACAAAGTATTTTAAATAGAAAAAAAATAGGGCACCGTCAAACTAGTACATGATGCGCCCACATATTATGGACCCAGGGACTTAAATTTTTATTGGGGAAGAGAATCCATGGAATTTTGCATAACAAGATGCAACTCATTCAAACAAATTGACATAGTTCCCCTTATAATAAGCACATCTACATTAATTCATCTATCTCTCTATGAACCAAGTTTCATTAAATTCTCCCAGAGGGTTTAGGAGGAGTTGTGAAGACAAAGTATTTTACATAGAAAACCCCAAGTCAAAGGGCTGCAGCTCTTTTCAAACACATTGGACAGTATTTCCCCTGCAATATGTGCACTTCCAAATTGTGGACTTTCTTTGTACTACGTTTCATCAAAATCCCCCAAAGAGTTAAGGAGGAGTTGCGAAGACAAAGTATTTTGAATATAAAAACATAACTTCAAGGGCTGCAACTCCTTTGAAAATCATTGGACAGCACTCCCCTTGCATTATGCACAACTCCGCATTGTGATCTATCTTTGTACCCAGTTTCATTAAAATCCTTCAAAGCGTTTAGGAGGAGTTGTGAAGACAACATATTTTGCATAGAAAAACCTGTCTAGGGGTCATAACTCCTTTAAAATACATCAGACGGCAATCCCCTTGTAATAAGCACATTTCAACATTGTGATCTATCTTTGAACTATTAATGTCATAAGAAATGAATCTTATATTTTTTCGGGTGATGCAGGTATCACCGAATGTTAGACGGTAAAATTCATCAATGCGCGAAGCGCATTGATGAAAAGTTTTACCGTCTAAAATCTCGGTGATAACCTGCATATCACCTGAAAAAATATAAGATTTATTTCTTATCATTTAATTTTATATTACAACAACAAAACAATGTCCATCAGACATTAATTTTTGTTCAGGTACGTGATCGAAAATCACCTCAATTCTTAAAAGGTGTTTTAACCAATGAGAATCGGCGTTAGGTGATCACGTGAAATAAAATTAAATGATATCAAAATCACCCCAATGATTTAGGTAAAGTTGCAAAGACGATGTGAAAGGATCGACAGACTGACAGCTGAATAGCATAAAAAACATGGGACAGCATTCCCCTTGTAGTATGTACATCTCCACATTGTGATCTTTTCCAAGCTTCATCAAAATCCCCCCTCCCCCTCCAAGGGTTTAGGAGGACTTGTAAAGAAAAAGTAAAAGGGATAGACAGGTGAGCAATGTGGCCCATTTGTCTCTTGTTGATAAATCCTTTATCATGTTTCCATTGTAATGTGATTGTTGACTCCATCTTGATAGGATACCAGTCACATTATCTCCCCTGGCAGCAGCTAAAACAAAAGCCTATTTATCTGACCAGTTCACCTCTGACCCCAACTCTGATATATCAAAGGGCCCGTGTTTGCCCAATTCAAATTGTATTCTGTTAGGATTTACGAGATTGATCACCGTTTATTATCTTCACCTTTTCATTGCCCCTGTGGTTTCTAAGAAGTTTGACAATTATATCGACAACAAAGACAACAGACAAACACTGGATAGAACTAAAAATGGAGAATCAACAAGCTTGTACATTTCATGTTTATTTCCAGATATACAATCTACACTAAATACAAGTACCTATCAGACGACAATTCTTCCATACAGTTTCTGTTTGGTAGAAAAATCAATGTCATATATTTGTAACAAGTAAAAATACATTCCAAAATGCATCGAATAATATACATGTACATGTATTTGCTTTCACGGTCAATGAAAGCTACACGTTAGTGACCTATATTGTTATATTGAAAAGAGAACTAGTAAATTTCTGGCAATTTCTACACTTGCACCAAATACCAGTGTATCAAACTGAATTTTCCTGTTCAAAATACAGTGTCAATAGCACATAAATTATGATACAAATGGTAATATAAAAATACCTGTAAAATTTGATTTCATTAACTAAAATAAACGCATAATCTTACCACAAAACTAACAGTGATAGACAAATAAAACCAGACAGATAACTTTTTTAAAACACCTAACATGTTTCATTGTCATGTTCAAAGACTTTTGACAAGTTAGCACCACTGAAATTCAGTTAGAAAGGAAAACAAGCATTGGATAAAAACCCATGCTGGGTACATGACCTGTGTACATGCATCCTTACTTCTTCGTCAACTTAATTACCACAGCCAAGGAGGTTTAAAAAATTGGAGCCGTTTATTTGTTTGTTTGTGGATTTATTTGTCTGTTAACAACTTCATGCAAAAACTAATGGTCAGATCACTTTGAAAATTGGTACACAGATGTATCTTGGTCTAAGAAAGTCACCATCACATTTTGGTGGCGATCTGGATCCTGGATTTAATGTAACCATGGCGGACGTCAGAAATCTCCAATTGTTCTTGATCATTCTATATTCACAGCTGGATAATATACTCATAGCCTTTACACATATATTAACGGCATTAAAACAGATTTATACTTGTAATTGTGAAATTAACCTTAACCAAGAACTGATGTGTTAATCTGCTTGTTACTGGCAGTTGATGAACATGGCTACAGAATTTAATGGGACCAATGACTAGACTTAAATGTAGCAAAAACAATTTCACTCCACAGTGTTTATATATTCACAATAAAATTGTGGAACTTGAATTACACAAGGAATAGAGACATCTCTAATATGACTATAAAATACAATGAATTTCTACAAATCTAGAAACTTTGTTTCCAACATGTGCCAGTCAATCCATTTACATGGAAGAAAAAGTGATAAAAATAGCAATGTTGATTGGAGAGAAACAGCTGTTTACTGTATAAACAATACAATAGAAACATATAAAAAATATAATAACAAGTTTGGGTGCCATAGTTTACAGGCTTGCATAGTTTTATTCCTCAATCACATACCTTTGAAACAGATCGAAGACTGAGAACACGCATGTGCATTAGAATAACTTAATACAATATTTCTTTATGGTATATCTCAGTTTCAAAATTAATTTCTACAAAATCTTTATTCTTTAAACTTTCCCCTGAATTTTACACATGATCACACATGAATATTAGAAATTATAACTGCATAATTTAATTTACAAAGCTGATTTAACTCAGCAAACAAATCTAAAAGGGATTTTAAGAGAAGCAAAATATCTTTGCGCTAATAACAACCTTGTTTGGAACATACCCAATCCAGAGGTAAAAACTTGCACAACCGTAGAAATGGTTATTAAAGATTTCTCTGTTTTCAAAGAAATGATCAGAAATCTAAAAATGCCTTAATACTGATAATTCTCGCATATACACAAGTACTTCAATGTCCAATTTATATTGCTCCACAACAGCGTGAAAAACTGGTATTGTAAACTGAGGTAATGTGGAAGAAAAGGCCTGTTGCTAAACCTGCTAAAATCTTATGTTTATTCCTGTTTTTGGGTTCCATACACTGACTCATGCTTCTCCACTATAGCCTCTACAATGGATGGGTCAAATAGTGTTGATGTGTCTCCCAGCTCATCAGGTTTGTCTGCTGCAATCTTTCTCAGAATTCTTCTCATGATTTTGCCAGATCTTGTTTTCGGGAGTCCAGGGGTAAACTGGAAGTCATTAGACCACAATGGAATCAAAATTGCTTCAACGATTGTATAGTAATAAACATCTCATCTCAAAATTTTAAAATACTGTGATTTATATTTTTTCACATGTAGTCCACATATAAGTGCATTGACAGTACATTTTACATAAAGAGAATGAGGAATGTTGCAGTGAAAACTACTCTCTTTAGAACCATAATTTGTCGTGTATATTTCATTCATACAAAAACTAGATGTGTCGGTATGCCATGAATGTCCCCACAAGCAGCAAAGTTTATCTGCGACACCTGAGGGCATATATTGCTCACCTTTCATTCACATCTACATGTTGTGATCTTTCATTGTACCAAGTTTCATTGAAATCTTCTAAAGAGTTTAAGAGGAGTTGCGAAAACAAGATGATACTGCATTACACACACAAAAATCTAAGTCCAGGGGCCATAACTCCTGTAATAAAGTTTGAACTGCTTTCCCCTTCCCATATGCACATCTACATGTTGTGATCTTTCATTGTACCAAGTTTCATTGAAATCTTCTAAAGAGTTTAAGAGGAGTTGCGAAAACAAGATGATAATGTCTTACACAAAAAAAAAATCTAAATCCAGGGGCCATAACTCCTGTAATAAAGTTTGAACAGCCTTCCCCTTCCCACAAGCACATCTACATGTTGTGATCTTTAATTGTACCAAGTTTCATTGAAATCCTCCAAAAGGTTTAAGAGGAGTTGCATGGACAAAATATTGGGACAGATGATTTGATGGAACTGGTGCAACACTACTGTAAAGGGGGAAATATTCGTGTGGGTTTTATTTTCGCTATATTCGCGATAATATCAACTACCGCGAAATTAAAACCACCGCGAAGTGCTGTTCAGTGTGCTTAGGTATATGATTCTAGCTTAGAATATCTACTTTCCGCGAAATTTAAACCATCGCAAAATGCTTAAGGTTCAAAATCGCGAAATTTTAGCCCCGCGAAATTAAAGCCCTTTACAGTATATGCCCCTGGCCACTTTATGGCAGAGGCATAATAAATCACTCCTTTAGACTAGATAACTAGGTTTTACCTATAATTTGTTCAAATAAGTTTTAATGTGTATTAAAACAATACCAGAACTTTATCTGGCTGAGCAAATGAGGAGATCCTTGTTTTCACCGTGGCCCGCATATCCTCTGCCAGCTCGTCTAAACCCGTGTGAGATTCACCCTTAAGAACCACAAATGCATAAATTCCTGTAAAGAAAGAGAAAGTATTCAATACTCTACACTTAGGTATTTCACGAGTGGGACAGACTTTGTGCATAAGCATCTATATTATGGGGTAATTTTTTACATATGATACTGTAAAAGTGGTTATTTACGCTGGGGGTTAAGTACGCGTTTTTTCATGCCCAACATTTCGCGTGGGGGGAAAATACGCGGTCACTGAATGGAGTATATAACATATATGCTATTTATGTGTATACGCGTGGGGAAATTTACGCGCTAATTACGTGACCGTGTAATTAGTGTAAATTTACCCCACGCGTAAATAACCACTTTTACAGTAATCAATTTGCCTATAGGAAGTTTGATGACTGCTTGGCAAATTTGATTTGATTAGGAAACAACTACAACACATTTATATGTATGAAAAAACCTGTGACATTAGGTATATGTAAAAGAGCGCAAACAACAGTGGCTGCATCCATGTTACAACCATGTAGCCTAGCTAAAATCTGCCAACATTCGGTAGCTATAGTAACCCATTAACTTTAATGTGAATTGATTATCAAATTCTCTACAACCTGTCACAGTAGCTCAGTGTAAAAGCATCCGCTTCGTTATAAGGATGTTGTGAGCTTAAGCCCAACTTATGCTATGGCTGCATCAAACCTAAGATGCATTTCTCCTTTGCCAAACAATCAGCATTTAGAAAGCGAGAACCAAAGGTCTGGTGGATATGCTCTATAAAACCAAGGTCCTGTGTATGATAGTCTTAATAATACAGTTATTAATTGTCTGATCAGTCATAGACCGAATATTTTTTCCGAGGTACTGGGAACAGCTCAATGCACGTTCTATTGCCCGAGGCACCAGCCGAGGGCAATAGAACGTGCATTGAGCTGTTCCCAATACCGAGGGAAAAATATTCCGGTCTATTGACTGATCAGCATTAAATAACTGTTTATTACTAAATTACATGTATATGTTTGTTAGTGCTTAATTTTTTAACGTGGAAAAGTATATGTAAATGCATTTTTAAATCATTGTAAAATTTCCATTACATTGCTACTACTATGACGTCATTTGAGTCTATTGCATTACGTTGCGTTACGAACGTCATAGTTAGCAATGCATCAAGTCCCTCAATATTGCCGGTCAATAGATTGTCGGTCCAAAATTCAAAAACTATTGACCGGCGGTCCAATAGACAAACAAAATAGCTAAAAATATTTAATATCTATAAAATAACCCAAAAACCCTTCAATTAGGTAATAACACACTATAAGAACCCTCAGTGCTACAGTCTTGAGCACTAAGCACATTGGTACACTATAAGAATCCTCAATGCCACAGTCTTGAGAGCTAAGCACAGGACCAAATTTATTGTGCTTCACCTACAGCCAGTGACATCTAAATATGAGTGGAAAATCTCAACGATATATAAAACAACCAACCAATCTATCTATAGAGATAATGGGGTATAATCGTGTTCCTGTCTTTATTTCACAACATAAATAGGAAAGTCTAAGGACTGTCAATCACAATGTGACTACTTGCCTTCTCCTTTGACATCGTGAGGGTACCCCACAACGGCTGATTCTGCAATGTCCTCCTGATCATCCTGTATTCAGAATGGGAAATGCAACATTCTATTAAAAGTCTTGAACTAAGAGTGAAGGAAAAAAGCAACTTTTTAACAGTACTGTGTGTAAGATGTATGGAGAGAAGTTCACTTAGGAAATTCCGTGATATTAAAGGACAGTTACACACAAACAACGTACCAGTACGTCTTCGATTTCCGCAGTGCCCAGTCTGTGCCCGCTAACATTGAGAACGTCATCCATTCGTCCGGTGATCTGGTAGTGTCCATCTTTTGTTCTTCTAGCTCCATCCCCACTAAAGTAGTACCCTGTAGGGATTCACAACAATAAAAAAGGGCCAGTTCCCCTACTACGATATAAGATAGTACCCTAAAGGGATTCATGACACAGTTAAAAAAGGGCCAAGTTCCCCTATCAGTATAAAGTAGTACCCTAAAGGGATTCATGACACAGTTAAAAGGGCCAAGTTCCCTATCAGTATAAATAGTACCCAAAGGGATTCATGACACAGTTAAAAAGGGCCAAAGTTCTCTATCAGTATAAATCGTACCCTAAAGGGATTCATAACACAGTTTAAAAAGGGCCAAGTCTCTATCAGTATAAATAGTACCCATAAGGGATTCACGACACAGTTAAAAAGGGCCAAGTTCCCTATCAGTATAAATAGTACCCTAAAGGATTCATGACACAGTTAAAAAGGGCCAAGTTCTCTATCAGTATAAATAGTACCCTAAAGGGATTCATGACACAGTTAAAAAGGGCCAAGTTCTCTATCAGTATAAATAGTACCCTAAAGGGATTCACGACACAAGTTAAAAGGGCCAAATTCTCTATCAGTATAAAATAGTTCTGTATGGATTCCAACAAATAATATATTATCACACATATATACCTCATTAATGAAGATGTACATCAATTAACAGTATAAGATAGAAACACGAGAAAACACATATTCTAAACCCACCTGGGTAAGGATTGAAATAAGTGTTGAGGAATCGCTCATGGTCTCCGTAAATTGTTCGAGCCATTCCCGGCCAAACAGACTTGATGCACAGAGCTCCCTTTCCCGGATTTTCCGTTACCTCCTGGCCCTGAGTTCATTAACACACAAAATATTCCTTAAGTTTATTGTCTCAAACATCTGATGCAGCAAACAGAAATAAAATATAAGATTTACCTATGTACAGATCTATTATAGAAACAACTTATGAACTCCACTATTAGTAATTAACAGAAATTAATATTTCATTGTATAGGGGGCAATAACTTGCTGTGAAAATATTCACTATATTTGCGTTCTAGACACATCCGCAAATTTAAGAAACCATGAAATAAGTCTCATAAAAAGGCATCGTTATTTGAAGTTTACTCAGAGATTCAAAACGGCGAATTCAAGACCATGCAAATGTGACTAAAAAAAACAAACAAACAAAAACAAACCATGAAATCCCTATAAAATATATTGCCTTTTGGATAACTATGATTTTACTTTATGAAAGATAAAGATATTGTTTATTTATAAGAAAATAACTTTCAAATACAAATTATTATAAAACAGAACTTACATCGTTGTCAACCAAGGCGGGGGCAATTCCATAGAAAGGCCTCATTGGCATACCCGCATAGATGGGGGCTCCCTGCTCCGAGGGGCGGGGGGTGATACAGATCCCCCCTGTCTCTGTCTGCCACCAGGTGTCCACCACATCACACCTCCCACCCCCCACTAAATCCCGGTACCAATCAAACGCTTCACGGTTCAGTGGCTCTCCAACTGTAAAAATACACCACCGATACAGTGCTCAGATAATATGCGACTTTACTATCATTGCTCACAACATCACATTATACACTTACAATTTGGAACTACTAAGAACCATAACATAAATTGCATTTCTTTTCTTCACCCACAATTTTTCTTATTTCATCTCATCATTCAAAATGCACAAACCTGTTGTCTTCATTTCATTTGTAAACCTTGAAGGAAGATAACTAGTACCAATTTTGATATAATGTAATAGACCAGCAGGAGTTAACTGCCCTTACCACATCCTAGCTTTCTCAGTGAGGATCTGTCATACTTGGTGACGAAGCTGTCCCCCTCCTTCAGCAACATACGGAGAGATGTAGGAGCCAGGTACATATGTTGTAGCTTCAGTCTCTCTGTCATTTCCCAGTATCTACCTGTAATTAGTTCATCAGGCATTATATCCAAGTATTACCTGTAATTAGTTCAACAGGTTGTAATATCCCAGGTATTAACCTTAATTAGTTCAATCAGTGTAATATCCCAGTATTAACCTATAATTAGTTCATCAGGTGTAATATCCCAGTGTCTACCTGTAAGCCTTATTAACCTGTAATTAGTTCAACAGGTGTAATATCCCAGTATTAACCTGTAATTAGTTCAACAGGTGTAATATCCCATATCAACCTGTAATTAGTTCATCAGGTGTAATATCCCATAGTTCATCAGGTGTAATATCCCAGTATCTACTTATAAATCAATCACACAGGTATAGCCTCTCAATATATACCCATAATCTGTCGTATCAAATGCCAAGTAGCGGCCTGCCTCTGTTTGCAATCATGCTTCAGTCAATACTTCATCCTTCATCTTTTAGAGTGACAGCCTTTTGTTTATGAAGATTTTGCACACACCCCCCCCCCCACACACACACACACACTCACACGTAGCAACACAGAGAGTGAGGGGTTTATTATCTATATTTGCACCCCCACCCCACCCACCCCCCAAAAAAAGTCACTTTGAGAAAGTTAGAGGTTGTGTTGTAGATCTTTCTACACATCTAAATCATTATCAATACATACAGAATATGTAGCTCCGTAGAAAACTTATTCCTGAGCGCATTCATTTCTTCTGGATACCTACCGGTACTGTCTCTAATACACACTACCGGTACTCTCTCTAATACACACTACCGGTACTGTCTCTAATACACACCTACCGGTACTCTCTCTAATACACAAGAAATGGACAAACATCCACGACCATGAGGCACAAATCCAATGTATATTTTGTGTGTATAAATCTCAGAATCTCCTAAACTGTGGCATAAATACCTGATGTAGTAGTGGAAAAAGTCACTTGGAAAGTTAGTCACTTTCTTCATAATTCAGCTGATTATGTACATAATGTTATGTAATGTTAGTAGGTTCAATTTTAGCATTTTTCAAACTTTTCCCAAACATACAAAAATAAACCCAACAAAAAATCCTTATTTATAGGATATCATGCATGCCACTACTTTAAAGATCTTTTAAAATAATTTTTTATATACCAGCATCTGGGTAAATTGGAGTGCTTTCAAACAACACTGTGGTGGCCCCATTCAGGAGTGGTCCGTACACCACATAGCTGTGTCCAGTGATCCAACCAATATCTGCCACACATCCAAATCTCTCTCCAACTTTGTAGTCGAACACGTGCTGTCAAATCACACAGAATATCATTGGCTCTCAGTTAAAACAAAATGTGTTTGCTTGAAACATTGATGCCCCCGTGTGGCCAAACTCCAAGGTCATGAGGTTAACAAGTTTGGTATGAAAAGAAAGACATGTGAAATATGAATGTCCTTAATCACCATCCATTCAAATGTTATGGCTGAGGTTATAAAGATGATAGACACGACAGATCAAGAACTATATGGTCAGACATGAATCTCTTGGACAGACAGATCAAGAACTATATGGTCAGAACTGAATCTCTGTGGACAGACAGATCAAGAATATATGGTCAGAACTGAATCTCTGATTATGGTCCATAAAAATCACATGTCTGGAGAATTTTTTTTTAAATTCCTGGTATTAAAAACAAATAACAATGTCTATATAAATGTACAATTCTTGTCATAAGGTCAACAGTTGAGTTGGAGGGTACCCAAATCATTCTTCAAAATATACCACATATATATACACATGCATCAAAACAAATTGCATTCTGGGATGAAAAGCACCACAATGACTTGATATTTACTTTCTGAGTCATCAAAGCATACAGCAGATAGCCGGCAGTGGAATGCGCGATGCCTTTAGGTTTTCCTGTCGATCCTGAGGTGTACAGCATGAACAGATAATCCTCGCTTTCCACCAACTCCGGCTCACAGATGTCCGAAGCCCGCGCCATTTCCTTCAAGAGAAGCAATTAACATAATTACATTAAAATTAAACCACAATTTCTTAACTCATACCGTATATCCTCGCCTACTAGTCAGTTGTGTTTTTTGAGATCATTTTGAAGGATTTTGCCATTGACCCGCTTATAAGTCGGAACAACTTTTTGCCAGAATCGGTTGACAATTTCAAATCAAAGTTACACTAATTTTGCCCCTGTTTCAAAATATATTTTAAGAAACGTTGCCGGTATTTAAATATCATTCTCAAAAAACCAATATCATGTCCAATCTCTTTATTATTTACCAATGTTCAATAACATTTTTTATATTTCTATGCCTAGACTAATTTGTCTGGACGATGATTGTTGTTTTTGATTGTTGTTTTAAAAATCGGTACATTTTGCCGACTAGAAAAATACTGATCTCCCTAGGACTCGCCTATAAGTCGGACATAGACTTTTGGACCAAAATTCTACTCCCAAAAATCCAACTTATACGCGAGTATATACGGTAAGTTAAAATTAAACTGGTGTACTATCCTTTTTTCTCAGACTCAAGAAAACATATAACCTTGCAGTTTTCGAAAGGTGAATTTGAAAATTACGAATCCCTTAGCTCTGCATTGAACTGTCACAATGCCTTCTACCCTGCATTCCTTGACACATTTTGAATTTTTGGTAGAGGACTTTAAGAGATAATAGACAGTTTATGCCATCTCAAGTCTCAAAGGACTTCAAAGGAGTTGCGAAGACATGATGATAATGCCTTACACACAAAAAAATCTAAGTCCAGGGGCCATAACTCCTCTGATAAAATTTGAACAGCCTTCCCCTTCATGATGAATTAGATGAAAGATGAGATATTGTTATGAGATGCCATTTGTGAGATTCTTTCTGAAAATTAAAGACAAATTTGTTTATGTCAAAAAACTTAAAGTTGCCGTCAAACAGGAAGTGGACATGTGGCCGATTGGAAACTGTGTTACAAGATACAGTTGTCCATACTGATGCTCTGTGCCAAATATCAGGAAGGTGGCCTGTGTGGTTCCTGAGAAAAATGTGACAGAAAATTTTGTGACGCCGATGACGACGCCAGACCACTAAAGTGATCCCTATATGTCGCCTCCGCTAACGCAGGCAGGCGACACAATAAAATAGAATAGGACTATATTCACAGTGAAATGGAATACACATAGCTTAGATTGTATTTACATCATCCAATGAGAAGTCGTTCTTTCCCAGCGATCCGGCACCCGTCCGGCGATACACAAAGACTCGTTTGACGCAGGAGCACTTGGATACTGCCTCATCCACCGTCTTCTTCAGTGGGATTGTTCTCCCTCCCCTCACACCCTCATCTGCCGTAATAACTGTCTCCGCATCCGCTAAAACATCAAAACATCAGCTGTAATAACTGTCTGCACATCCGCTAAAACATCAAAACCCCCGCCGTAATAACTGTCTGCACATCCGCTAAAACATCAGACATAATAACTGTCTCTGCATCCGCTAAAACATCAAAACATCAGCCGTAATAACTATCTGCACATCCGCTAAAACATCAGACATAATAACTGACTCTGCATCCGCACAAACATCAAAACATCAGCTGTAATAACTGTCGGCACATCCGCTAAAACATCAGACATAATAACTGACTCTGCATCCGCACAAACATCAAAACATCAGCTGTAATAACTGTCGGCACATCCGCTAAAACATCAGACATAATAACTGACTCTGCATCCGCACAAACATCAAAACATCAGCTGTAATAACTGTCGGCACATCCGCTAAAACATCAGACATAATAACTGACTCTGCATCCGCACAAACATCAAAACATCAGCTGTAATAACTGTCGGCACATCCGCTAAAACATCAGACATAATAACTGACTCTGCATCCGCACAAACATCAAAACATCAGCTGTAATAACTGTCGGCACATCCGCTAAAACCTCAAAACATCAGCCATAATAACTGTCTGCACATCCACTAAAACATCAAAACAATAATAACTGTCCTGCCGACCAACCGCTAAAACATCAAAACAATGACGAATGATTGATAAGTACAGGAGCTAGGTTACTACACAAGCAAGACCTACACACAGAGTACAATCAATGATTGATTGTATATTGTTTAATGTCCCATATGAAAATTTTTCCCTCATATGGTGACACCACCATTGCTTGTGCAAGGCTGCAAAATCTAGGCCTATGCTCGGGCTTATGGCCTTTGAGCAGGGAGGGATCTTTATCGTGCCACACCTGCTGTGACACGTACGGGGCCTTGGTTTTTGCAATGACATCCAAAGAACCGCCCCATTTAATCACTTCTTACGATAAGCAAAGTGTACTGAAGACCTATTTTAACCTGGATCCCCAAAGTACAGTACACTAGCAGGGCCTATACACACAGTGCATTTTAAAAATAATGTTATATTGCTGTTTTTAGCATCCTTAGGGTTACGTTAAACTAACCATCGATGATTCTGCCTGCTAACGCCTCAGCACTAAACCCAGCGAACACTACACTGTGAACTGCTCCGATCCTGGCACACGCCAACATACATGCGATGGCTACCGGCGAAGTTGGCAGATAGATGGCGACTCTGTCTCCCTTCTTCACACCATGGTTCTTCAGCATGTTGGCCGCTCTATTAACCATTTGTGACAGCTGTCTGTAACATGGGAAATAAATTGCTAAAAATAAAATAATATATGCATGTACATGTACGTGTATAAACATTAATTATGACAAGAAAGCAATGTTTACTCTTCACGATGTACCACCACCTCTGGAGGGATAGTTTTCAGAGTGTAAACACTGTGGACCAAATTTGAAATCCCCATTAATATCTTCCCTTGTTAAAAACACCAATCACTGATCATTCCTTGTTCTTATTCTCTATATAAGACAGGGGTATGACACTCTGTGTTGTAAGAATTCTAACCTGCACCCCTGAACTTTAAACGATTTAGTTCAACATCCATGCAACAAACTTAATTTAAATGTAATTGAATTTGTGAACAATGGATACTTTGATTCCTAAATATATATGCAGGAATTATGCGTAATTTTGTTGCTATACATGTAAGAACTGTTGATTAACAGAAATCATACAAATTTATGTTCTTGCAATTTGACGCCTACGAGTTATTTCATCATACTCGCATAAAGTAAGGAGTCTACAGGATCTGCCTGGATTGCTCAGTGCAAAGGGTTCATAGTTTGATTCCCAGTTCAGCCATATATTTTCTCCATAATAGTTAGTGCAACAGCTACTCAGAAAATGATTAGGGGTCATCTACCACTTATAACCAACCGTTCAGTCCTGGTGGCAGGGGTGAATGTGTATTGTATTCTTTGGGGTCGACGAATATTGAGGAGGGAGTAGGGTAAAAGATATAGTGATAATTCAGTGGTTAGAAAACAGGGCTGATTAAATGCACTGGTTCTCAGGTTCAATTCCTGTTCCAGCCATATAATTTATGCTTTCTTACTACAATATAATCATTAATGTGAGATTCATTGTATACAATGTACATGTTTTATATATAGTTTGATTACTCCGCAGGACTTTCAATCGGTCAATACACACATACCTGTATGATACATGGTCAATACACACATACTTGAAAAAATGTAGGATCGTGCGTAATCACACATACTGTAGAACTTCTTGTGGGCACACATACTATGATACGTGTTCCTCTGTGCCGGGTCTAATACACATACCTGTATGATACGTGTTCCTCTGTGCCGGGTCAATACACACATACCTGTATGATACAGTGTTCTCTGTGCCGGGCTCAATACACACATCCTGTATGATACGTGTTCCTCTGCTGCGGCCGATCAAACACACATACCTGTATGATACGTGTTCCTCTGTGCCAGGTTCATCCTTTTCCCAAATTAAAGCAGTGGAATCTCCAAGTGCACCAAGATGTCGATCAACACAATTTACTGAAAATATTTTGTAAATTTAACAAGCTTTCTCTATAGCAATATATGTCCTCTACCAATTCATAGTCAACTCATATGTACATTGTATGATATTCTGCAAGAGTAATTATATGTCAATAGTTTAGGCACAAGAATAATTAGGGTCCATACCATAAGAACAATATATGGCAGCTTCAAATTCCGTTTTGTCACAAAGTAGTAAAAAATGGGCACCGCCAAGCCGGTACATGATACGCCCGCATATTTATGGACCCAGGGACCCTAACTCCTTTAAAAATATCAGAGTTAAGGATTAAGGAGGAGCTGCGGAAGACAAAGTATTTGCATAGAAAATCCTAAGTCAAGGGCCCTAACTCCTTCAAAAAACATCAGACAGCACTACCCTTGCAATATACATTCTCCACATTGTGATCTTTCTTTGTACCAAGTTTCATCAAAATCCCCCAAGGATTTTAGGAGGAGTTGCGAAGACAAAGTTTTTTGCCCATATGAAATCCTAAGTTCAAGGGCCCTAACTCCTTCCAAAAAACATTGGACAGCACTCCCCTTGCACATCTCCACATTGTGATCCTTCTTTGTACTAAGTTTTCTCAAAATCCCCCCCCCCCCCCCAAGGGTTTAGGAGGAGTTGCGAAGACAAAGTGAAAGGGACAGACAGACGGACGACAGCGCTATAGCATAATACACCCGCATTTCATACGGCCATAATTCAGCAAGAAACAAGCATCAGAAGTGATTTGTAACTTGTGAAAGTGAAGCAATTTACAATATATCAAATGAATACATCTGAAAGCATGACCAAAAAATAGGGCACTGCCAAGCCGGTACATGATACGCCCACATATATTATTGACCCAGGGACCCTAACTCCTTTAAGAACTATCAAACAGCACTCCCCTTGCAATATGCATATCTCCACATTGTGATCTTTCTTTGCACCAAGTTTCATCAAAATCCCCTTAAGGGTTTAGGAAGAGTTGTGAAGACAAAGTGAAAGGGACAGACAGCTAGACAGACGACAGCGGTATAGCATAATATGCCCACTTTTTAAGCGGGCGTATGATAAAAAGTGTGGAAAACTGATTTGTTGGACCAACAGATTGGACAAACTGACAGAGTGCGAACATAAAGTCCCCTTTGTCTCCGCCAGTAGTCAAGTAATAATTATAAATTTCATTTTCCAAATCCTTACACTCTTCTTTCTTAAAACGTATCCATTGATTGCACTTTTTATCATGCATTTTTGCATGCTGGTACAAAGTCTACGCTAGATAAGGATAAGGAAGCAGAACCTAGTGGGAAGATTTAAAGCATGTTCATGCTCTGACAACACAGCTACTTGTCTCACATTCACAGGGCAATTGTTCTAATTTCAACTTCTACCATACCCAGGCAAATGAAATTTACCCCATTCATTAATTTCTTTACATAAAATGGAATATCAGATTAAGTCTTAAATTCTTCATTAATTTGAACTCCATCTATTATTGCAGTCAAAAATATGGTGGTGTGTTCTCTCTCTCTCTCTCTCTCTTCTCTCTCTCTCTCTCTCTCTCTCTCTCTCTCTCTCTCTCTCTCTCATTACATCTGACTGTCACAACATTTTAACACACAGATCTATGTATGGATGTACAATGTATATATCATACAGTCATGTACATACTCTTACATAAATTGTACTGTATTGTACTGTAACAGTTGTGTTTTATTAATCATCATGTGACTGAGGACAAAGTTCACATAAATATGAGAAAAGCACATATTGTGCCCAATTAATGGCTACAAAATCTTGTGACTTGAAAGGATGTGACAATCTAACTTAACATTGCTTAAAGTCCAATATAAAAATATATAGTATCTTTAACAATGCTCCCACCTTTTTTTAAAATAAATTATATATAAATACCCTAATTCTAAAAGAGTGAATGAAAACACTTTATTCCTAACATGAATAATGTAACTCGTGCATTTTAAAAATAAATATATCAATCTTCCTGAATCCTGATCCTAGTTTTTAAGCAAGAAATGATTGTGCACTATATAGACTTTTGACCTATTGACCAGTAAATGACCCCTATTGATTTTCAGCTCAAGAGGGTAAAAGTCACTGGGTGCAATGTAGTACATTGTACAATTGCATTTTAAGAACCTTTTCATTCATAATGAAATTTTATATAGGGGTTAGCCATTGGTTAGTAAATAGCCCCATTGAAATAGGGGTTAGTCATTGGTAGTAGATGGACCAATTGATTTTCAACCACTGTCCATTAGCCCATTTATCAAATATCATAAGGGTTTTCAAGATAATGGGCAAGAATTAATTTTATAGAGTCTGTACTGCAAGTCCACCAGTAACCTTTGATCTTTTGACCCGAGAATCAATAGGGGTTGTGAAATATCGATCACTATGATCAAGTGAATGGTCTCAAGCTATTGAGCGGATGTGTGACCAACAGGCCGATTGAGAAGGGGAGGGGGGGGGAGCATAAACATCATATATTAAACATCACAGTTAACTCATTTATGAAAACTCCATCCACCTCCCCAAAAATATCACAATTTTATTATTAGTTTTTAAAGAGCCTCTTTCATTCCTGTTTGTGTTTGATCAAGACATTTGTAGCGATCAGATGAGTTCAACTGCCAACTGGCAGACCTGATCAGAGATTCAAGGGGCCCAGGTTTGAATCTTGGTCTGATTTTTTGCATTTTCTCCTGGTTATACATTTGGTGCTATAGACCAACCCCTAGAACTGACAGGTGAAAATGCCTTAGCCCTACCAGGGGATAAAGATTCTGGACAATGATGTGAAGGCTGAATGCCATCCAGCGCCCCCCCCCCCTCCCATATCTGTTGTAAACAGAGGGATCAAGGATTGTAATGGTCAGACAGTTCAATTACCAGTGGTCAGATATAACTCAATTGGTACTAGCACCCAACTAGAGATGAAGAGTTCCAGGTTTGAAACCCAGTCTAGTCTGTTGCAATTTCTCCCTTCCTATCCTGTTACACATCAATAAAACTTGTTTCCAGTTGACCACACCAGACAGCTTTCAAAGGTAAAAAGTTCACATAAATGGTAAATAATTAAAATAAGTGCATATTCCCTTTTTTCACATAAAATGTTAATAAATTCTCATTGTCCTTTATATATCCTATGTAGTTTGATTCTGAATGAGTCAGTGGCAAATGAATCTACAGGACCTGTACATCTGATATTTTCATACTGCCACTGATTTTGGTACTGTAATTACCTGATGCATTCAGCTGACCTCCCAAAAACCATCGTATATGCCCCTTACTAATGTCACATTCTTTGGTGATATCAAAGTCTTTTGCCCATTGCAGACGAGATCGTGCGAGCGTGCTCCAAAATTTATCAGGATTGTCCAAGCTGAACTTATGAATTTGGTCATGGCTTTGCAGTTTTGGGTCGTTCTGAAACTCCGGGAAACTCGTTGTCAGTGGTCGATGTTGAAACCAGCGTGTGCATGCTGCTACTTTTGTGTAGTCTTTTACACTATGCAGACCTAAGAAGCATTTACCAAACAGAAACCTGGAATTCATAGTGCTGGCCATGGTGAATTAATCTTGGCTATCGCCAGCCTTGACAGCTCATGTCACGTGACTATACCCACCGTGTTGAACGCTCTTGTCATTTAGGCTATCTAAACGCATTAAATTACTTTACTTTTTAAAAAATTCCATATACAAAAACCGGGCAAAATAATCACAACTGCAACAACAATCCAATATAAAAGTCAACTAAAATTTCAGTCAAAACTAAAGTGAAAGTACATCACATGACAAAACATCTGGTCACATGGTTTGAAGATGGCTGACAGCACAACATGGCAACAACTTTAAGACTGCATATTTATTTTTCTTTTGTCATTGGAAAACCTCACAAAGAGTATGCTGAAATCTGTCTTCCTAGCATTTGGAATTGTAATTGGACTATCCACATCGACAATATTTACGCCATTATGGCTGGATTCAATGAGCGGCAGTGCCAAGACGCAAGTTAACAACAGCGGGAATTCATCATCAAATGCCATCGACAATTACGCCGTCGTCTTCTTCGTTAGCGTTATAAATTTGCTGCTATCGACTGTCATAATTCTAACTATTTTAGTCGTGGGGAAATTTCTAAAAATCTGCCATACCAAAGTGAGCTGTAGGAAAGGGAACATGTTTTGTGTCGGACTGGCAGATGCGGTGTCCACAATATGCCTGGTGTATGCAGCCAATGGGTCTCGCACTGCTCCATATCTACAAGCCATCGCTTCTAATTTCGCTATACCAGTGACTTTCTTGACAAGGTCTGTTTGACCACATCATCGATCTCATCTGTTTGAGCACTGTGTTGTACATTTGTATAGTATGTATTTGAGTGGAGTTACAATAGCACCTGCAGAATTCAAGGGAAGTCTAGTTATCGAACACATTTATTTCCCATCAGTACCCCCATATAATAATTGCCATTGATTACAGTCTTTTAACTTTGCTTTGAGGAGTACCACATGTTAAAAAAAAAATTAAGAAGATAGTTGCCCATTTGAAAACTTTGCAGAAACAATCTTATTTTGAAGAAAGAGAATGGGAAGTTAGGTTGGGCACATAATTAGTGTAGTAAATCTGTATAAAGGAAAAGCGTGTAAATTAGGAAATGAACATATTGATCAAATCTGGTAGATCAGTTAGTTCCCTTGCATCAATTGTGTAGAATCTTCCAGATTTGTTGGCTTAGCATTTTAGAGATGCTGAGCAATCTTAAGTTTGAATACATACTATGAACACTTTATCAAATGTTCATGTAGATCATATTATTGTCCTAAAAATAGATTTGTTAAGGAGGAATATTAATGCTTGCACATCAATGACACAGAGAATAATTTGTGCTTTTGATCATGTCCATATTGCATGTACATATCAGATGTAGATTGAAAAAACTGCATTGATTAATTTGTTTGCTAGATTTATCATTCTACGCAAGAAACCATCCATTCAGAAGACAATCTCAGCTGTTATGGTGTTTTGTGCAGAACTTATTGCTTTGATACCAAACATTTTTCCAAAACTAGAGAATGACTCATCAAAAAGTGATGATGGTGGAGCTTCAGGTATAGCAGGGATTCTGTGGCCTCTCTGTTACTTTGCTGGATTTGTAAGTACTGGAAATAACTATTTGTGATTAATAAAATTAATTCAGAATTTCATATATGGATAATTATTTTCATGTAACTTTATTTTAAATCACGAGTTAAAATGAAATGTACTTGATGATTTCTGGCATGTAATTATGATGTATGTAAAACAGGGGCCTGATGCATATCTATGATACTGTAGATTCCTTACTTTACACGAGTACTTTATATCGCAAGTTGACTCTAACACATCTAATCGCGAGAACGTAAATTCACGATTGTTGTATTAATGAAGAGTGTTTACATGTATTTTAGTACCATAAAAATAAAAGCGAAACATTTTATTTTGCGATTGATGCTCCTCGCGAAATTACGCGATAATAAATTACTCGCGTTTAATGAGGAATTTACAGTATACCCTATAGTTAAGTTAAATCTCTCCGAGGCATGAAGAACATATGGCTAATGCTTAAAATTTCCTGATTCCTATATAGTACTAGGCAGATAAGAGTCACAAACTCTAGTCCATCACTCTCCCAGGTAAAACCAGTCGCAGCTGGATTGACTGAGACAAACGTCCACCCTGGAATTTAAACAAGGAAAGACCTTTCACATACTAACCAAATATCTATGAACACTGAACCACATGCCCTGCAATATTCATACAAAATGTTTTCACTGGTCGGGGTGGCTCATTGGTAGAGCTCTCACCTCATGATCGGAAGGTCGTGTGTTCGAGCCCCTTGCTCGGAGTGGCCACGTCAAACATAAGACTTTAAAATTAGTAGTGATTTCTCTTTCACCAAGAGCTCGGCATTTAGAAGTGAGAATAATGAGTCTTTCAGATATGACCATAAAAAGGGAGGTCCCAAGTCGCAGCAGGTGTGGCACGCAAAAGAACCCTCACTGCTAAAAGCCTTAAGTGCTAAGCATAGGTCCAATTTGCAGCCCTTCACCGGCAATGGTGTCGTCCCAATATGAGTGAAATATTTTCAACGGGACAAAAAACAAACAAATATTCAATCAATCAATGTTTTCTACCTTGAAATCAGTAACTAATGATACTAGTAATAAGTTCTAGTTCATTGGTATTGTCATGAAACCATTTTCTGACACCATACATTGATAACCTCTAGTTTGTTAGCCTTGTAATAACGACTGACACCAGTAATAAGCTTTAGTTCATTAGCCTTGTAATGAAACCAGTGCATGTAATAAGTTCTAGTTCGTTAGCCGTATAGTTTAAGATTGGGGGATTTACTTTTAAACCTTGCATATGGAGGTGCATGTATTACTGGATGATATGATAGGGTATTTTATTGAGATTTCATTAAATGGTTTATGATTATGGGAGCAAATGTATTTAAGCATGAAATGTACTTAAGGAGGAATATTAAACAATGCACACCAAAACAATAATATTTTGAAATTGAAAACTTTCAAATTTACCATGTTATGTTTTAAAAAAGTGCAGTTTTAGTGCAAAGTAATCTGAAAAAAATATTTTTCAGATTCCGCAAGCTATTGTCAATGTTGTGTTTGAAAAATCCGCCAAAGACCCCACATCAAACAACCATCCGACAATGGAGACGATACACATGATGTTCTGGTCGTACCTGTTTTGTTTCTTATCGCTGTTGGCACTTTTCTGGACAGACCTCATTCCTGGCTTTGGTGATGCCTCCAGTATCAGAATGTTCTGGAAAGAGTTAGAAATTTTCTTGTTTATTCTCATTTAATTCGTTTATAACATCCATACATATGGACCAGGAAAATGAGAAGTTTTATCTAATGTGAAAATAATCTCTGGATGAATTTCCCTTGAAACCAATTTATGGTTTAATTGATTTACTTCAAAAGTCCTTGAATCATTATTTGAATGTAAGATTCACTTTACTGAATTTTATCAATCTTATTTCTAGAAAATCTTTCTTTATGATGTACAATTATAACCTGGATGAATATGAACAGCATGTATAGAGTTTGATCCGGTTGTTTTTATTTCAGACTGAGCTTTGATGTAGAATGTTTCATAGGCGCTGCACACTGTCCCTCCCTCACAATTTTGTACTCGGGGATAACAATCCTAGCCATGTTACTCACTCGACTCTTTGTTGTTGTATTCTTACATTTCTCAGAAGGAGCGAATTATCTCATTATCATAATGGTAAAGACTTCCAATGAAATAGCTCAACCAATTTTGTACAGTCTCTAGATATAAGTGTATGTGTAACAGCATGCTATGTCTGTATTTTTGTGTGTGTGGATATGTACACCTAATTTTCACATAGTACAGAGATTGCAATATAAAAGGCTTAACTACTAATAATCTACTATAGAGTATGTTCTTTGATCATGTATATCTGTCGCAATGTAAGGGGCATAACTCTTTAGATAATCTGTTCTTTGATCATATGCTTGTTGCAATGTAAGGGACATAATTCTTTAGATACTCTGTTGCTTGTTGTAATGTAAGGGGCATAACTCTTTAGATATTCTGTTCTTGTTGCAGTGTAAGGGGACATAACTCTTTAGAGACTCTCCTCTTTGATCATATGCCTGTATAGTAGCAATGTAAGGGACATAACTCTTTAGATACACTGTTTCTGTTGCAATATAAGGGACATAACTCTTTAGATAATCTGTTCTTTGATCATATGTTTGTTGCAATATAAGGGACATTAACTCTTTAGATACTCTGTTGCC